>OMPJ01010800.1:0-15374 GCA_900312935.1 Carapus acus
TCCATCTACCCGCCAAACGCTCCACACACACTCAGTCACACACTCAGTCTCACACACACGCACACACACACAGTTACATACACACACACACACACTTACACACACCGGTCGGTGCCGATGGCGAATTCTGCCGCTAAGGAAGCGAAGGATCTTCACGCTGGCGAACGCTTGACGTCAATTAGTGTGGAGGAGGAAGAGGATGTGAGGGGGAACAGGGAGGAAGAGGAGGAGACGGTCAGAGGTGCGGAGAGGAGCCAGCACAGCTTACACAGGTGGAGTGTGTGTGTGTGTGTGTGTGTGTGTGTCACAAAGTATCCGTCCCCTGCAGGCCTGATGAAGCAGCCTTTGTGACATCCTGAAAAGCCATAAAACTTTAAACACATTTCAAGGGCAGGACCGTTAAACAGCTGGAGAAAAGTAAGAGAGAAATCCTGCGGCTTTTCATTTCAAGTTGCAAATCCTACATTCTGCACCTCCACCCGTGTGCTGAAAGCCCCTGAGCAAGGCAGTCAGCACGGAGAAGCTGCCGCGGCCTGCCACTCGCCCTCCCAGGGAGGGAAACACAATCTGAGGCATTGTTTTTACCTCCCGCTGCTCCCTGACGTCTGACAGAACTCTGCGTCAGTCTCACACGCCAGAAGCAGCCGAGATTTAAACCCTAATAATATTTTCACGCTGCCGTTATTTCACCATGGCGCGGCTGCGTCAACGCGTCTGGCACGTCCCACAGGAGCCGAGAGAGATATCGCCCTGACGGAGGGAAGGGACGAGCACGCGAACACGGGGCGGCGTGACGCTGCGCAGAGAACGAGGCGGTGAAGGTCAGATACCTGCTGCCTCGCCGGATTGATTCGCCACCGCGAAACCATTTATCGTTTTCCGCCACACAATGTCATGAGACGACGCAGTGCGACGGTGTGTTGGGTAACATGACTGAAGGAAAGTTTTTCTCTGTTTTACCAAATTCCTCGTGTTGTGCAATGTTCTGTGTTTGCTTTCTGAATGCACTGAAGTTGTTTACAGGAGATGCAACAAACAAAGGATGCGTTTTCTTTCGGTTACTGACGTAGATGATTGCCGCTCTGCACTTCTTGTTTCAATGGGTCTGCAGGCTGCTGGCTAAGGTTCGGGGGTCGGCGTCTTGCTCAAAGACACTTCAATATAGGAGTCGCCTTCGAATTCTCATTTCCAATAATATGGCGAAATTTGAGCCAGAGGGTCCCCGGACGGCAAAATGTTAAAACTTTCACACGGGTGGAGCAAGAGTCAGGCCAAGTGTCTGCGTCTGGTCCTCGGAGATGAAAGGGTAATTGGAGGCAAAGCAAGTGGGGATTCGCAGCCATAAAGATTTCTTTGAGTTCTTCCTGAGGGATGAAATTTAATTTTAGCCGGCAGAGACCTGGATGCACAAAAATCAAATAATCCGCGACCCTGCACAGAATTTGTGTAATTACCATCTGCACAATTCCTCTTTGTTGTGCCAAACCCATTTTCTAGCTAAACAGGACTGTGCCTTCATCTCCTCAGAGGAAGAACAGTGTTTACAACTTTGTTCCTTTGCTGCAAAGTTGCAATTTAATTTAAACAAAGTAGATTTCTGCTTAAATAATTGATGCCGCAGCTCAATGAAGTAGCATCTGCTTATCGACCGATTCTTCTCCTGTATCTGGAGTCTCAGTGCAAGTTTTAGACATCAGCGCTAGAATGAGCTTACTCAGTCACACGTAACTAAAGTTAGACACTTTTCCAGTCTCACCTGAGACCCGCAGGACACCGCTTGACTCTAACAGATGTCTTTATGCGTCACTAAGCTGCACCATGTGACACGGAGGAAGAGTGTTTGTCTGGAGACACAAGCTTGTTCCTTGCTGCTACTCCTCAGAGAGATGAGGACCATTAAATGTGTCTCGATTAACACAGTGAGGATCATAAATCCGTCAGCAAAGTCAAAAAACATCTTAACCACATGTTGGTGCAGCTAGCAATCTTGGGTTCTGATCCATTGGGAGACACACAATCGTGCACACACACATATTTTCCCCCACTCTGCCCTACCCTGAACTGATAAGATGAACCTGATATCACGGGCTGGGAGGCATCAACTCTACATCAAGTGAAAGGATCTCGGGGCATATTTACGACGGCCACCACAAACCAAACGCTGGTTTGTGGCGGCCGTCAGAAGCAGGCGCGGCAGTGTGAGCTGAAACAGCAACTGCATTTCTGCTCTTTCTTCAACAGATGATGTTGATTCGCAGAGTCACGAGATGTTGAAATAATAATGCCTGAGAGGCAGAGCGAGGCGCAGCCCGTCCACATGAATGGCAGAATGTTTTCATCATCTCTGTCTTGACACGTCGACAGAAAAATGAATACGTAATAAATGTGTGTCCGGTTGTTCATGTGAAATGCTGCGTCAGAGTGAATAAATGAATAATGAGGCGGGAGAGAGACTGTGAGTGGAGTGTGTGCGTGCAGGTGGTTAAGTTGTGGTGCAGCAATTATACTTTATCAGCCAAATCCTCATTTTTGTCTCTCTTGAGGCTACACGGAAGCAAAGCTTCTGTGGCTGTAGCAGTGTAGAGGTTGCTGGCTCTATTCCAGTAACCTTCTCCAACATTTTGTGTCCTCGATAAAGCATTGAACCGCAATGTACCAAACCGGTGTGGCCTCTTCGGAAGGAACCGACTCACCAACGAAGAACATTAACAGCTGTGGGACCAAAGGTGGATCATGTCGGCTCTGAGGACGTGGTCCGACCAGAGTTACGAGCTCCCATCTGCTCCAAATCCTCCCCAAAAGGCCCATCTGATCCCTCCTCACCCTCACATCAGTCTTCACACCATCTCCTCTCTCTCGCTCTCTCCTCCCTCCAGATCCCACAGATCAGCTACGCCTCCACCGCCCCGGAGCTGAGCGACGACCGCCGCTACGATTTCTTCTCCCGGGTCGTCCCCCCAGACAGTTTCCAGGCCCAGGCCATGGTGGACATCGTCAAAGCCATGGGCTGGAACTACGTCTCCACCGTGGCATCGGAGGGCAGCTACGGGGAGAAGGGGGTGGATGCCTTCACGCAGCTCTCCAGAGAAGCAGGTAAGACTGGAGTCCTGCTCCAAAAGATGTTCTATCTGCAAGCGGTTCCAATTCAAGCGTGCAGGTTTAATTTTTGGAGTTAAAGATTAGATTGAGGCGAGACACTTTCTTTCATGAGATGCTGTTATCCCTCCTGTGGTTAGTGTTTCTCAATTCAAGAATCACTGAACAAAGGGAGTTAATTTAAAATCAGTACAAAACTTCACTTGTGCCATATTCTCTTTAAATCGGACTTCATGTTTTAAGATGACTGTAAACTGGATTTTATGTCATGGATATACCTCCTATTTTACCACTTGAAGCTTACACAGACACAAATGCGTGTTTACAGCTCATCTTTTCATGTAAATACGTGTTTTCTTACTGATCCATCATCGCGTCACTTTGAATAGCATCATCGCATGAGATCATTCAGTTCTTAACACGTTTCCCAGAGCTGAGATGATGTAGATGCGGTTACCACAAAAAAGGAATTGCAGTTAAAAAAAAAGTTATCATTTATTATTCATTATCATCAAATCATTACCATAATTATTTTGAGATTCTCAATTAAAAACAAGTTCACGACAAATAATGGAGAAATAATTTGATATAGTGACATGTGTCAGCCATCTCTGTCTGTATGTGTGTGTGTGTGTGTGTGGTGGAGAAACACACACACAGCAGGTCAGTGATGTGCGCAGTAATTACCCAGAAGTCCTCTTGTTTCTGCCACTATCAAATCAGGGATTAGAATTAGGCCTCATTATGTTGTTGCTCAACTGATGACCATCAGTTGTTTGAACTTTGTGTGTATGTGTGCGTGTGTGCGTGTGTGTTGGTGTGTGCGTGCGTGCGTGCGTGCGTGTGTCAGTGTGTGCGTGCGTGCGTGCGTGCATGCACAGTGTTTTCAGGCTGATTTGAGGTTAATCCACCATGTATTGATTCTGAGAGTTTCCTCCTATCGCTTGACAGATACACACACACACAAACACACACACACACACACCGAATTACACACTGATGCTTAGCAGCCGTAATACAATTAGACGGCATTTGCTTTCAATGGGGCATTAAAGATAGGAGGCATACACACACACACACACACACGTGCATACACACACACCCTCACACACTGGCAGCAGGGAGACGTTGGGAGGGATTATTCAGGTGGGAGCTCGCTGATTAGCGAGGGGGAGTTGGTCTTATCTACAGTTTTCCCAGGCTTCTCCCACAACTTCTCCCCTCTGCAGCCATTTCATCGAGTCTGTTTCACCTCGTCGTCCCTAGCAACAGCCAGACTTTTTTTTTTTTTACAAGAATAACAACTGCTGCAGCTGCCATGGTGTCCCACCGCCTATCTGCTCGGCCACCCTGGCGTATTAATTTGTTTTCGGAACTATACGAGGCTGACCACCCGTTATCCACTTAGTCCCAAATCTAGCAGCCGCCATAAATCATCAGCAGTATAATGTCCTTAGAAATACACTGGCGCTCACTGGGACACCAAGCTGCTCCTCCTCGCTGCCCCCACTGAGTGACAACATGCTATTTGTGCACGGGGCTAAATATGTGCAATTGTACAGGTGTTAATTGGTAAAGAATCATTTTTCAAGACATGTAGTGTTTAGTGCTGCAGTTGGAGTGTGTGCACATGCAAGCAGCATTTCAGCAAACGTTCCAAAATACAGCCAACGCTTTCGGTCCAGTAAACGACATGATATCACAAGAGGTACTGCAGCGGAACATGAAACGAAAATGTTATTGATGACAGAGGCATATTTAGGTATTGGTGCTGCAGTTAGCTATCTGTTATTTAACCTCTGTTTTATTCCTCATGTGTACCTGTAACATGAGGGGTGCAGGGGATCCACCGCAGCCCCACTGCATGGTACATGGCCCCAGTACATGGTAGTACAACCAGGCAAAACGGGAGAGTCTCGCTCAAATGCAGGAATTCTGTGAATAATGTGAAGTTTTGCCTTCTGGCTCAGTCATGGTGGAGTTTGTAGAAACATTGTCAGCTCAGGTCAGCACAGATTTGCAGTTCTTACCCTGAGATTTCTCTCCTCAGCCCCCTGAGCTGCTCGTCACACTCTGATAGATGGATAGATGCAGCTTGACGGAAAAAGAAGCACATATGCCACAGATGATGAATGTTAAGGGGAAATATCAGAGGAAACACATTTCTGAGTCCAAATCCCAAATCCCGCCTCCTTTTCCACAGGGTGTTTCATTACATTTGCAGTTTTGTCAAAGAAGAAAATCACATTAGCAAAGTATCAAAGAGGGTGTTCTCCAGATCTGTCAGCTCAGTCAGACACTGACTCAGTAAATAGCAAAGTAATTACGAAGACTGCTTGTTGGACTTGTTTCTGTTCAGCTTTGGGCATTGAGTCAAATCTAAGATGAGCGAATAAATGTGGATGCTGCCTGTCTCTGAGGTGCTTTTCATCAAAGTTTCCACAATGTTTCGCTGCTTTGTTGGACGTAGAAATGGAGCTATTCTACAAGCCCCGGGATTTTTTTTTATTTTGTACTGAATCAGCAGGATTGCAAAGAACAAACTACCCTAGATATTTACTTTTGTCTCTTTGTCGGGTAAGAATGCTGAGTGCGTAACTGGCCCTTGACACCATTTCAGACGGATATTGCAGCATAGAATGCAAAGTGTAGCAGGCTGCGTCTCCTCCTCCAACTGAGGCCTTGAGAACTTGAACCAGTGTCTGTCTGAGGTGAAATCCAACAAACACGTGAAGTCCGTCAATCTCCAATGTAACTATAGATCAGGAGTTTTGAGTTATACTGTTTCCAGGGTTTTTTTAAATGGAGAGTCATACTTTTGACGTCCCGTCAGCTTTGACAGGCATCAAACACGCATGAGAGGAAACCTGTGAGATGGTCAGTCTGAGTTCTCATGTATTTGCTCCTCCTGCTAAACATGCGCTTTGAAACAGCAGCCCCATGTTTCAGAAGCAGCACACCGGTGTTTGTGTGTTTTAGGCAGGTGTTGCTCCCTTTCCATGTTCAGCCATGCAGACAGCCTCACCATCTTCCCTCATCAACTTTTGTGAGTCACGATTCAACTCATGATTCACTGTGGAGGCTAAATAAGAAACAATATCGGTTTAACTTCGGCATAACAGGTTCATGCCTGCCTGTCGACGTAAATCATAACAGCTTTGCAATGACCCTGAAGCTTTTTCAAGTGGCCTAACGACCACAGATCAGCGTGCTAACGATCTGCTGCAAACGGGATCATTTTTCTGTGGAGGCAAAATGGTTAAACTGTTTTTAGTCAACAACTGAAAGCCTCATTATCTGCCTCAGAATTCCAGATTCAGAAACAGGTCTTTTTCTGGTCAGCCTTCGTCTGCCCTCTCTTCATGTGTGTGGATGCCATTTTTTGTGTGTTTGTGTGTGTGTGTGTGTCACACTCAGTGTGAGTGAAATCCTGTAGTAGTGAGAGTCTGCAATTTAAGTGGCTGATTTATCAGCACAATGGGGTCATATGTGGTATTTCAGCCTGTTGGTGATATAGTGGGGATTTTCCACAGCTTAGCTATTTCTAATTCCTCCGCGAGGTTACACATGAAAGACTGCCATGGTAACGCCCTCCACAAGATGGCCACTAAAGTCAACCAGTGAGGAGCATTTATCAACCAGGACCATGGGGGGAGTTCTTGTTGGCGATAGGTCAAACCTGACTCCTCTGCAGTGACCTTTGCTGAAATCTCCCAGGTCCGTACATCTTTCCTCAGGGTCGCAACTTGTGTGTGTGTGTTATATGTATGTGTGTGTGTGTGTGCATACGTGCGTGTAGCCTCACAATGAATGCAGCTTTCCTGCAGTCTTCCCTGATGACACACCGGCTGCTCACATGTTGTTTCCATGGCTGCTCCCACAGCTCGTCTCCCTCACTCATCTCCCACGTCTTTGCCTCCCACCCCCGTCAATCCTGCTCGCCATGTTTATTTATAAATCCATCAAGCTGGTAAACGATAGAAGTCGCGCTGGTAATCTAACCCGTAATTTTCCCCATTTGATTACTTGGGATCCCAGACGGCATCCATTAGTTGTTTATTAATCTCTTTAGCTCGCATATACAGAGAGAAGTGACACCATGGTTAGCATCGTAGTAGGAGTTTGTGTGCGTGTGTGTGTGCATGTGTGTGTGTGTGTGTGAGAGAGAGAGAGAGAGAGAGAGAGTTGTAAAAATGCAAAGAGATGTGATTTGGCTCTGCTCCATCATCGTGGCGTGCTGGTTGGAGCATCAGTCTACTGCCATTCAGGGTTCGATCAGTCAGCTGGGAGGAAACGTGGCGCGGTAAAACACTGGAGCACCACACGTGCTCTGCTCGCCATTAATCAAAGTTTTCTCTCTCCCTTTTCATTGCGTTTTGTAGCACGAATTATTTCATCTTTTTTATCATCTTCCACAGAGCTTGATCATCATTTTTCCTCACACAGCCAAGCTTGAAAATTGCTCAGTCAATGTCAATTTTGTTTCACCACAAAAACAAATTCCAAATTTGATGCAGAGTAATTTTGAAACGAGCATTTTTAAAAGGGCCATAACGACGATTCCCAGAGGGCTGCAGTGTTGAACGAAACGGGACGTTAATTTCATTTCTCAGGGCAGCGCTGCGTAATCATTTCTCAAAACTCAATGATTTTAATTGAATTCTGTTGATGTGCATCAGCTTCTCAAGAGACAGAAGATATTGACACAGAGTGGAGTTACGAAGGGAGTCGGCGCTCAACTCAATTTTCAAGTTTCCTTTGCGATATCAAAACATTTCAGAGTTTGTTTAAAGACATGGCTGGTGGCGCTGTATCACCTCT
This sequence comes from Carapus acus, assembly GCA_900312935.1. Classification (NCBI taxonomy): domain Eukaryota; kingdom Metazoa; phylum Chordata; class Actinopteri; order Ophidiiformes; family Carapidae; genus Carapus; species Carapus acus. The sequence continues at coordinate 7,918 of OMPJ01010800.1, forward strand.
TTTCTTTATCCTACGATTAATGTAGGAACACGTAAACCAGGATTTTGTTGAGTTGACAGGAACCTCTCAAATCATGTAGATCCAAATGTAACGGACACACATCTCCTCCATCACCAGCTGGAGTATCAGTTTGAAGCAAAGCAGTATTTTGCACGTTTTTATTGAAACTGTATCTCCCCGCCACCTCTTTTACCCAGCAGCTTTTCGTGTTGCTTTCACTAAGTCGGACCGCCCGTCAGTGTCCGTGGTTCCGGCGTTGTGTGCGCTGTGCCGTCCCCGCACCCCACTGAGGCTTTGCCTCGTGGCCGATCCTCGGCTGCCGCTGCGGTCTGAGGCCTTTGCCCTCCAAAGTGATGAATGTGAGATTCCCATTTTTCCGGCCAGAGGTGTGGGACCCTGTAACGGGCGTCGCTTTGCCACATGCTTGCACTCCATCAAAAGAAAAACACCCCCTTCCACCTCTATCTCTCTCTCTTAGGCGCGCCGTCTTTCTCTGGCCCGACTTTCCAACACTTGGCCAAGAACCTGTGAGCTCTTCTGTCTCCCCGCTTGTCCCTTTGTTCCCTTTTTTCCTCTGACACAGATGTCCTCATTCCACATCCTGTTGTTCTTTCTTTTCCTTATGGAGAACCTTGCTCTCCTCTCTCCCTCCCCCGCTCCGCTATCTCCCCCTGTTCTTGTCAGTCTACCAATCTGTGCAGAATGTGTTTTTTCTTCCTCCCTCTCTTTCCACTTCACCCGCTCACAGATTATCTCGTGTTTGTCCTCCTTCATTCTCAGCATGACTTACATGTTTGCTACGGGATGCATCGCTCGCTCGCTCGCTCGCTCGCTCTCGTTCCTCGTGACCGCACAGACTCCTATCGGAATGTTTCCACCTCTCTGGTTGTCCATTGGTGCTGCATTGCTACTCAAGTCATGGCTGCAAACATTGAATGTTTTCCATTCTATGCTCAGCCAGCAAATACACAAACATGCCGGCAGAGGAAAATGTCAGAATGCTGCTTTGCGCCACAACTTTGCAACTGAGTTCCATTTCTATTTCAAAGCCAATTGGCCACACGGGCTGCAGTGGCACAGCCCCTGTGAGGGATTTATGATGGCTTCCACTGCGTGTTTGTGGCAAAAAAAGGCAATTTCTGTACTATATTCTTTCCCTTGGCCTAGAGAAAATAGAAAAGCTGTGAATGGTGTCTCCCCGGCCTGTCCTGACCAATAATTGACTCTAGCCCCTTTATTAGCCTCCTGTTAGCTGGAAGATTAGAGAGGGGATCTGCTGGTGAGCATCTCCTCTCTCAATAGGAGAGACGAGCAGAGGCCCTGGATTGATTACAATCCACTGGTTTGCGTGAGTGTGTGGAGCGAGAATGATTGTAATTGTGTGTGTGCGTGCTGTGGATTAATGAGAATTATTTGGCAATGCTGTTGCCCAGCATCAAATCCACTGCCTGATGTAGAAATACCAGGAATACAAACAAAGGCCAACGAGGACAAAAGGAAAACCTGCAGATATGTTTGTTTAAGATTTGTTTTTTGACTGCCGTTATTGTGCTGATAATCAGCAGCTGTGGGGCAAAGCAAGGCTGCATCCGCAGGCCACAGCTCCAGGGGCGGGATTGGAGCAGGAGGGGGTTTCCTGTGAGCTGAATTTAGGTTCGTTTAGAGGTTTCTCCTCTGAGGAAAATGGCGACATCACTCAAAGGTTTACTGCAGTCATGAGCAGGGTTGCAACAGTAATTGAGATGTGGATCTTTGTTCATATCCTTAGCTTCTGGTGACATATGAAATACTTCCTTTGTCCCAGATGCGCTGGACGTGTCCTCGCAGAGCAGGGATCCTACCAGCACCGTCTGGTTTCCAGATGATGTCCTCATCTCCTGGCCAAGTTTTTTGGCTAGATGGCCCACAGATTCTCCTCCAGTCTAAAGGAGGAAGGCCCAGCAGTCCCGTGAAGAGTGTGAGGTTATTGAATCCCACAGTCACGGTCAGTGGTGCACGGCGGAGGAGCGCCAGCTGCCCTCAGCTCAGCCGAAAGCCTGGTTTTAAAGCCGCCCCGTGTTTGTCATGCAGGGGCCACGCCGACACAGCCTCAGCAGCCAAATCCAAGCCAAGGTTCCACACCAGATAAGATCACCATTTAGCTTCCCGCTTATCGCTGCAGGTCCACAGCAGAGTCTCACCGGATCACAAGGATGTGGAGCGCTGAGGGAGAGCGGCAAACAGGTCGGCTCATCAAACGCTCAGGAGGGAAACTCTCCAAAGGTTGTGAGGACAACCTGCAATGGGAGATTTACATTTGTTTATTTCTATTTATCTTTTCTGTTCTGTTAAGGGTCCGCATTGTATCTATTTATCTTCGCTTTGCCACGTCTAGTCCTCTCGTCCTCCCCCGGGATGAATAAAGTGTTTGTTGTCCTGATTAACATTGTATTTGACTCTCCCAAAAGCAGTTTTGTAATGTAAAACAATCTGATGCAGGGTCAGGTTGCGGACACATTTTGAGAATCTCCAGACTAAATGTATTAAAAAGCACAATAATAGGGGCATTTATAATTCTGGCTCTGCTATTATTCCATTTGAGATGGAATTTTCACCAGCCCCTTTTAAGATGGATTTTAGTTTCTGTAGAAGTAGTTTTTCTGCCAAACAGTCTTACACTGGCATATGGAATGCAGCAGAAAATGACTCGATGTTGATCGTTCTGCTCCTTTCCACACTTTGAGTCATTAGAGGAGGGAGCAGCTGCATGCACAGCACATGTGCTCACACCCACTGCGTCCCTTTTCTTTCCTGCTGTTCCACGGATTCCACACACACACACATACAGTACAAAAACACACACACACAGATAGGTAATCTGCCCTCCCTGAACATTCCTCTGTGTGGGCTCCAAAGAAAAACTGTTTGTAGAATCAGAGGTCAAAGTTTCAAAATTACTTTGCTGTTGCAAAATGAACCGGTGAACTGAATCACATCTGCGACTCAGAAGCAAAACAAAACCCAGCGTGAGATGTACAGTAACACCTGCAGAGTGCCCCAAATGTTTTTGTCTGATGTCAGCAGCTGGTTTACCACTGACCCACATTCTTTATTTAGCGGGACGGGTTGCTCCGGTAGAGTGTGCGTGTGTGCCTGTGTGCGTGTGTGCGTGTGTGTGTGTGTGTGTGTGTGTGTGTGTGTGTGTGTGTGTGTGTGTCGGGGAGCAGAGGTAGCGATGATTTGCAACGTTTGCGCTTCAGCATTTGTGAGGGCCAAACGCTAAAGAGCTGCGGATCAGAGGCCAAAGAAGCCGTTTCTGCTGAGAGCTGGAGAGCGAGACTCACTGATGCTTTAAAGCTCAATTATTGTTTATCATCAAATAACAGCTCTGATGTAGGTGGGAAGTTTTTACTGAGAGGTGACATGCGTATTCAGATTCAGAGGTACAGTATTTTTTGGATCCCAGGGGAAAGTGACACTTTCAGCCAGAGAGGAGAAAGATGAAGAAAGGACAGAGCTATTAATAGATAATAATAGATAATAATAGATGATTGATAGATGAATAGTAGAGCAGAAATCTAGCCCTCACACACAATGTTTCCACCGCCTCTCTCTCTTTTGGGGGAAATTTCGATCTACACGATTGGTGATACTTTGGTTGTAAAATGAGTCCGTTAATGTAGCTTTTGTTCCTTACAGAGATTTGGACTGAAAGATCCAGTGTGAGTGCAAAAGCTCCATTAGGACTAATTTATGTTCTTATCCAAAACGGCCACTCGTCTGTGGAAGTAACTGATTTCTGGTGGTCGTCATTGAGGCGTAGAGGTCAGCATCCACCTCCATGTGACGGAGGCGTTTGTCTGAGGCGTATCCATCACGTGGAGGAGAACAGGCTCAGGCCCACCAAGCTCTTATCGAGGATTCATCATTGGCCATACTTATCACCATCTGCACTCTCCTGGGTCGCCATGCGCGGCTCCCTCCCACTCGTTTGTCTTGCGTGGGGGGGTAATAAATAGAGCACGCTCTTCGCCAGCGCACAAATGGCTTAGACGCATACGCACGCCGGGGTCTTTGTCAGGCACCCTGCGGCTCAAAAACCACAACAACACATATTAGAGAGAGCAGCTGTGCCTTGAAGATTCGCGGATGAGCAGAAAAGTGCCGCGAGTCAGTAAACGCTCACTTCATCAAGGTGCGCGGGTCATTAGCGAGCTCTCCTCCGGACCAGGCCGCTAAAAGACAAGTGCCGGAGGATTGATCAGCTGTCAGGCCGCTGCTTTCAGACAGATCTATGAGGCCTTAATGTGTCTGCAGCACAGCCACAGTGTGTGTGTGTGTGTTTGTGTCTGTCCAAGTGTTAAGGAGCTCCACGGGTCACAAGCTTCGCTGTGTGTCCATGTGTGTGTGTGGTGGTATATAGATTGACTTAAACGTGCTTGAGATGGAGAAAAGCAGTGGCGGCTTGTGTATATGAGGCCTCAAACCACAATGCTCGTTCCTCTACGCCCGTGTGCACCGCGGCAAATTCACCGTCGATTGATGAGCTCCCCAAGGCGAATGGATCTGCAACGGTGCGGAGGAAGAGCTGTTTATCCCTCCCCGCTCGTCAGCGCCCGCACAGGGAGGACAACAGGGAAGGACAAAGGGAAGGAGGAGAAGCACACCTTCAAATGACGGTGATCATGGTAACCAGAGGGAGGAGCGAGGAAGGTGGGGTGAGGCCCTGAATACGGAGAGGTTGTGATGAAGAGGGTGGGAGTGCCAGTCGAGGCGTCTCAATCGTTACGCCAACCACCTCCATGTCCTCTGTCATTACAGGTGCTTCATACAGAGGCCGCGGTCCGAACACTTTGACTTTGTGAAATAATCACACGGTTGCAGTCGGCTGTGTGTGTGTGTGTCTGTGTGGTACCACAGCCCGTCCACCGCTTCAGTCCATTGTTGTGTGAGTAAAGTGTGTGACTTATCTCCTCCCGTTTGCACCGGGAGAGACAAAGTACTCTCGTATAAGCAAGTTGTGTGATTGAGGATACCAAACTCCCGGGGAGCCCAGGAGTTACCGCTCACCTTGAGTAGCAGGTCGAATTTACGATCCCGTCCGTGTTCTGAGTATCCTCAGTATTTTATTCCTGTGCAGTTGTCTGACAAGAGAAACAGGAAGATTTTAATGGCACCACCTGTGCCTCCAGCTCAGGGAAGTGGAGACGGAGAGCAGGACACAGCTTCGCCCTCATGTGACCGCGTGTGTGTGAGAGCGAGTGTGAGAGAGAGAGAGAGCTACGCTGGTCTGACTGGACACCTCCCACCGTGTTCGGCTCTGCTCCCCATTCATCATCTTTAATGAGGCAGAGTCGTTATTGAGACTGAACAGGCTGAACTCTGCAGCTTCTCCTCCAAGCTGGGGAAGACTCGGCCCTCACTAATGAATTCTTTCTCCTTAGTGCCTGATGCATCTTCACCACGGAGAAAACTGAGGCCCCCAGTGACTTCTTATGTCGGAAATTGTGTCAGTGACGCAAATTGTGACGCCAGTCGAGACTCTAACCAAGGCCGTGATGGTTAGATGCCACGTTTCCACTTTGTGGCCCAAACAAAATCATTTTTGCTGCTCCTGCGTCAACTTTTGCACAATTTTTATTTGCTTTATCCATTTCAAGAGGAGATGTTGCTGTCAGACATGTCAAAGTGTTGGGACTCGCCGTGTTTGGTTCGTTGAACAGACTGAATCTAATTTTTATTTTTTATTCTCTATTTCTATTCAGCCTTTTCTCTTTTGTCTGGGCTGCAGCATTTCTATCATCCCCTGAATGGCAGCAACTGTGGCCGAAACGTCCCACTATAAGGCGGATCAATAAATATGTCTTACTGGCTGATATGACAAAGCAAAAAGCCTTATTTTGCGGTTTAGTAATAATTCCTATGTTTCGAACCGTAAACAGTCCTCAGCAATACAGCACGTTTACTGGGCTTGGGCCTCAGGCAGAGCGCAGACATGTTGGCTTCTGGATTCAGCCTTGGTCTAAAGTATCGTTACGAAAATAAAGTGGTGAACATGTTACAGTATGTGCGCTCCTACTCCTTAAATTGTTTCCATTCTCCACTCAGAGGATGAGCAGAGTAATTATTTCCTCCGCCAAATCGACGTGATAATTGCATGAACTCTTTGTAATTGCCGGAGTACGTGACAAAGTGATGGCGGTCGTAGGGGTGTCGAGGCTCTGATTCTTTGGTGTGCTGATGTAGTTGCTCGGGTGTCGCAGGTTATTCTTGTGTTTGCTCTTTGCAGGATTAGGCTGATTTCTGTTCCGCTTTGCTCAGTTGTGTTTTAGACGCAACGAATCGGCCGCCTCCAACTTATTTTTCCTTTGGTAACATATTTGGTGTTATTCTTCCCAGGGGCAAAGATGCCACTTGTCACCATGGGTTGAGGAAGTTCTAGAATAGCAACATCTCGACTGCTTTGTGACCACGTGACAGATGGAGGTTTGAATCTCTTTGATCAAGCCATGAGTGAAAATAGCACAATCCTCTCCTGCTCGTCCATAACATGAAACATTCATCAGGCCCACATGGACTGCAGCTAGAAGGTTTCACGCGCACACATACACACACGCACACACACAGGCATGCACACACAGGCAGAATTCACACAGGGCTTGGAACTCTGCAATTCAGCAGAGAGTTAGGAGAGAAGACTTTTCCAAATGTCAGCTAAGCAAATAAAGTGTAGTGGAAATGTTAATTAAAGTGCCACACGGCCAGTGTTTCTCTGAACAATGCGGGGGGATAAAGACGTTAAGAAGACAGGAGGGACGTAAAGACGACAGGAGGGATGCGTTGCAGACAGGACAGGAGAGCCAGAGGGCCATGAACCATCATGTCCAGCAAACACCTCCGGCCAGAAAAGGAAGAAATTAAAGACGGTGATTAGGTGGCCACGGATGATGAAGTTAATGCTGGGATTTTTTTTTTTAACCCACAGAGTCAGTCACAGCGACTGTATGTCGAGCTTTCGAGGATAGTTGCGTATATCGCCACTTACACAGTGAGTGGAGTCAGAATGTATGTAAATGTGAAGTTTACAGCAATACAGTTCTCATTATATTCTGTCACAGTTACTGTACAGTATATAAAACAGTCATGATGTTTTTAAATGTGATGAGACTATCATCAGAAGCATCCTCTCCAAACCAAAAATCTACCATGTGCTGTCGTGCAAATGATAATTCAGTCCACAATTCTATTACATAATCAGCCAATAGAGGATGATTTTTCTTTTTCCTGTGTGGGATTTTATTTTGGAAGGCTTGGATTTCTCCAGCCTTGCTCTCGGCGGCTCTGAAGTTTGTTCTGTGTTTGGCTTTTCTCTGATTTTCACTCAGAAAAACGGTGCTGACTTCATAGGCGTTAAACTGCAGAGTAGCTGTGCCTCTGGGAGATGTTCAGGGAGCTAAAGCTGCATTCTGCAAAGGAAA
>OMPJ01010803.1:0-10079 GCA_900312935.1 Carapus acus
AGCTAGAAAATCCTCCCCTGCCGTTAAGATCACCCGTTTGGGAGCACTTTGGTTTCCCAGTGAAAACCTGCGACGGAAAAAAACAAGTGGATAAAACGAAGGTGGTATGTCGTCATTGTTTTACTAGGTCGGCTATGTTTCGTGCAACACTTCAAACATGCTCACTCACCTGAGACGGCACCACCCAAGTGCTAAGATTACCGGGACAAGAAAGAAAGCCCCCGTAGCGCAAACGCCACTGTTATCTGCGTTCAAGCATCCTTTCAATCACAATTCCGATCGGGCAACTGATTTTTCTTGGCAAAAAATATGAAGATTGAGTAAAATTGAATACTGTAACACTAGAATTCTGGAGCTGAGTGCTGCACTTGTGGATTTTTTTGTTTAGTGTTTGAAAGGAATTAATTACTTTCAATTTTAATATTTTAATTTGTAACATTGTTAACCATTTGAGGAAATTTAATTTAACTTAATGGTACCAAGCAGCACTTTGAATTTATTTATGATTTCCGCTTGTATATTGACAAGTTTTGGTTAAATAAACAACACGCTGTGGAAGAAAATGGTTTCGCATTTTGTTCCCATACTGTACCGAAAATGTACCGAACCGTGACCCCCCTGTACCGAGTACGTACCGAACCGTGATTTTTTCATACCGTTACACCCCTAATAAATATAAACAACCCTCACTTATCAGAGGCAGAAAACACAGCTGGCTTGCAGAAGACACCTTATGTTTTGGGTGACAAGAGTCGAGCACAGACAAAAAAGGAGACAGGTTGCAAGTCTGTCTGTGGCCCAACCTATGAAAGTTTGGGGGGGTGTCAGAGGGAGACAGAGGGCGCACAAGCGGAGAGAAAGTGAGGGATGGAGAGAGGGCAAGTTAAAGGGGTAAACACAAGCGTCTTTGATCCGGGCAGACAGCTGTTGAGGCAGCGCTGTCGTCTCTGTGTAAGGAGCCACCTGAGCTGGCAGGCTGCCTGGGCCCAGATGGCTCCTTGTTCCAAACCCAGCACTAATGAGGGGATCGAGGCAGGGAGAGCTGGGGAGGGGCAAAAGATTTGAGCGATGGAGCCGCGGCGTATTTTTTCATCTGGCTGCGACACAGAAGTGTTAGTACGGATTACATCTCATTTACGGGCCTCGGGGATGTCGTGCTCGTGGACGGCGGGAATCAAACACCTGTGACTTACCGAGGATACCATTAATAGTCAATCACGCCGACACGGTGGAGCGATCCGCTGAGCAGGGCATATTCATTACGCCGTCCCATGCATCAGGAGATCAATGGCGACGCTTGATGCCCGTACACACGTGAACGCACCTCGGTAACATCCATCAATCACCCCCGCAGAATGATCAAATACTGCTCACCTCCCTCGGGTCACTGAATGCTGTCAATGTACAGCAGGATGATGACACCGCAGCTGCATCTGCTTATATCGCCTTCACCTGCGCACGTGTGTGTTTGTGTGTGTGTTTGTGTGTGTGTGTTTGTGTGTGTGTGATAGATTTGTGAAAATGTGGCTATAGACAGGTGAATGAGTGTAGAAATAACAACCACAGTGGGATCACAGTTTGTGGTGAGTGTTGACGTGCATGGCAGAATGTGTCTCTCTGTCACTCTCACAAACAAAAATGTGCTGCACACTGACTCAGTAATAACATAATGATAACAAGGATATCACGATGCTGGAATATAAGCAAGAGGTAATTTGGAATGCTTTCAGACAAAATCATTAGTATTTACTGATAATGCAAATGTTTGCAATTATTTCTTTGAGATTGCCATTGAACAACATCAAAATGGCCCTCGGTATTTTTTAACTGTGCATTTCTGCATGAATGATAAACAGTTTAATGTTGTTGCAATGAAATAGGCATTTCTGTGATGAATTCGAAATTTGTTGAATAAAAAGAAAAAAAGACAAAAAAGAGAAATGTGATGTTAGATTTAAGTTGTACACTGCTGCAACTTCTCTTTAGTGCCACTATGACACTATGGCTTTTTCCAATAAAAATACCACTTTGTTATCGAAATCTTGCCCTTGAAATCTGTTTTGAATGGTGGCTTGGCAGTGTGTATATTTTGATAACACCATCCATAATGTGCAACAATCTGCAATACCTGTATGACTGAATAAAAGACATTACATGACATTTCAAAGAGCCCTACTGCTTCATCATTGTTGTGCCTCAGGAAGCTACTTAACTGTATTTTCGTTAAATTTAGTCAACAGCTCATTATATTCGCTACTGGCCACATCATTCTACATCTTCTGTGGAAGTCCATCCTGAATAAGAGATCTGAGGCTCACAGTGCTGTTGAAATGTTACCTGACAAAGTTAAGACACCGCATGCTCGACCATCTTTGCTGGTGACTCTTTAATGTCACCCGGCTCATAACTCCAACTGATTGGTTAAGACGCCTGCTGAGAGCTGCAGGATCTCAGTGGAATAGAGTGAATCTCTCCATTGATGCCACCCTCCAGATGAAAGGAAACAGTGGCTGGTGACGGTCCAAAATAAGCACAAGGAGACAAGACGGGCTTTTTAACTTGGAACGAAAAGGGCTCAACCAAAAATGTGGAAATTAAAGCATCTTAAACTATGTATTCTTGCAAACCATCCTCCCCCATTGGGAATGTTAAATGGTGGACAGCACGTTTATTATGCACTAAATGGCAACAAAGAAAGCAACAAATTAAGTGTCTCAGAATCTGGAAAGTACAAAAATGCTGCTAGGAATTAACCCGCGAATAGAGATGTAGTGCCAGCCTGTCCTCAGAGACAGACTTAACATTATCATTTTCTCAAAATGCAAGTAGGAAAGTTTTGTCTTTTATCATGCAAGACAATAACATTGAGTTAAGCCCTCATTTTATCACTCTTGCAACAAAAGGACAAGAGGAAACTAAACAAAACAAACAGAAATGGAGCATTCTCGTGGCATAAGAGAACACTACACTGCACGATAGGATTTTTTTGTATGCAGGGATCTCGCTTGAACCCTTTGGACTTAGAGGACCTTCCGAAACAGCTCCTACACACATGAGAATCGAGACCAAGAAACACAGGTACCTGATGAGGGGGTCATCTTTAGGGTGGGGCACCTGTCCTCCCACCCTGACCCTTCCTATGTCCTGTGCCGCATCACCACTGCAGCAGGAGCCGACTATCCCTCTGAAGGACATCCAAAGAGTTTCAAAGGCGATAACAAATCAAACTGTTCCCTGAATCTAATATCAAACAGGCCTGGTGTCAGCATTTATTAAAGAAATCAGATTCCTCCCCTCCTTCCCACCCCACTCCGTCTGCCCGCAACCCCCCCCACATTCTCCCACTCGCAGTATTCCAACACACAGCGGCGCTTTGAAGTCGAAAGAATGCGGGATCGCAAATTACCCAGGAGACGGAGCTGATAGTCTTTGAAGCCCTCCTTTGATTGTGTTGTTTTCTGCTCTCCCCCTGCATCTCTCTCCCACCATCTTTCCTTCGCTCCCATCTTACCATGCATAGTGTCATTTGCAAACATTACTACATACAATGGCCAGATCAAACACACACCCACACTTACACACATACTGTACACTCTCTAATCACCCTGCCCTACTGGAAATGGCCCTAACGTGGCAGCTAGAGGCCACTAAGATACTTAACTGAAGTCAATTGAGGTGATGATAGTGTGGGGGATGCAAATAGAACACCGATATTCATCCAAAGATCCCTGACCCATCCGTATATGTTCAAATATGTTGGCAACACAGCTCCCATTCCTTTGTGTGTGTGTGTGTGTGTGTGTGTGTATGCATGAGACAGTGGGAAAGGCTTGAAGGGCAGTGTCATGCTTTTGATCCGCCCACTTGTGTGTGGATCTGAGCAGGAACAAACTCTGGGTAGGCCTCTGACACAAACAGTTCCCTACATAGCTGAGGCTGACAAGATAAAGACTGAGATGAGCTTCCCTGGCCCGCTCTCCATCTCCAAATCCGGTAGTGTGTTAAATTCTTCACCGCAGAGATACGAATCAAAAATGTTCTTGGAATTTTTATTTATCTGGCAAGGTTGACAGCCAATGTGACAAGGTTTGTGCGTAGGAAACGTGACAACAAACTCCCTGAGGTTTGTTGTTTGTTTTGGAGCTGACAGAGAGAAAGAGAGATTTTCAGTCTGACAGGAGCCATGTAGAGATCCATTATATTTAAGCCCGGAGATGGGCAAGGGAGTATTTGCACGGCATGGAGGGGAAAAAAAGCAACGCTTTGGTCCTCTGAGATGTTCCAACTAACAGAGGCGCTAAAACCTTGACAGAATACTGTTTCAGTAGGAGACATAGTTTCTAGAGGTTCTGGTTACTTCTAAACATGAAATGATATGTGCAATAGAATTGTGATTTTGTGTAAGGCATTTACACATGTCTAGAAATGGTGTCTGATAGTGAGAATCACTGTGCCATTGTGGGATGATTTTAGAGTGATATTTTCCATGTTTTGCCCCACACAGATTGCTTTTTTGTGAGGCAGGTTGGAAACCTGAGGTGAGAAAATTCTATATAGGGTGTAAGGATATTTTGATGTATGAGTACGCAATTTGCACAACTCTGAGTGTGTGAGTAACAGATACATCCATGTACAACACTAGTTATGAATAGGGTGTACTGTACATTGATTTAGAATAGCCAAAAGACATCCCCTGCAATTACAATTGAATGCAAAATTTAACAGCATTTTCCAGTCTTTTAACTGTCAAATCAAAGCAAAAATCAAAAAATGTCATTCAAAATACTTGTCTGACAAATGAAGACCCCTACATCCAGTTCCCTACTGGTCGCTGGTTCATTGTACAAAACAGATCATTATTTCTTTGGCTTTAAAACTCGTATTTGGCAGTCAAGTGAAGCAGGAGCAGCAGGTAATGTGTGCACACACTGATTCACTCCCATGGGAAAGAGAAGGATTAAGATCTGAAAGTGTGAGGCGATGATTCAACTGATGTCGCCAAGGACAAGTTGACCATCGCTGCTCTTCCAACAAAAGACATTTGCATTTTGTTGCAAATATAAGAAGTACTGGGGATACAATTACCTCCACATCAACATTTGCTTATTTTTCTCCAAGATTCCTTTGAGGTTTTACTCAAATATAGATCATAAAACAGAATCCACATCTCTGCAGTTAATCACCAGTGTCCAAAGTCTACAGATCATTTCCTTAGAGATGATGCAACAGTTTTGAAGTCATGTGTAATGATACCGCGACACCCTTTTGTCTATTGTTGTAAAACTCTTTCATAAATGTTAAAAGAGCCTCAGCTTCATTAAAGGCCTTTTACGCTCCTGCCCCAACGTGTGTTTGTGTTTGAGGGCTCTGACAAACTCTCCGATCATCTGATCTTTAAGAACGTGCGCACCACCCCGAGCGTGACACACACACTTGAGGGCCAGTGTCCTGATCTCTGGAGCACACACTATGCACACACACACACACACACAAAGGGTCTGGCATATGTGTGTGTGCTCAAAGGCTCATAACCTCCCTGATGAGGAGCGCTTGCTGCATTGCGCTGGTGGTTTGGGAGCCTCGCGTCCACTTACGTAGATAATTAACAGTGATCAAGGGTCGTCCCCGCCTGTCATGGTTGCCTCATGGTACTGCCTGTTCAAAAGGACTCAAACTCACTGGCCTGAGCTGAAAGGAAAGCAGCACACAGAGGCCCATTCACATCCAATCAGCCCTGCTGCAAATGCGTGTACAGGTTTTTGAGGTGGAGGCTGGAATCGGGCTTATTTAATATGAACAAGGGAAGATCAAGAGAATTGCACCCCAATCGTTGGGGGTGATTTGACAGGGAACCCACGTGTAAAACGGCTAAAGACCATCGCTAACTTTAATGAAATGAACTTGAGACAATTGGCTTTTCATTCACATGTGCAGTAGCAACAACAGTGAATTAAACAGGTATTCTGGCTCCCAAGAAAGCATCAGACACAGATATACACCTACACTGCAGATACAAGTTGAATACACAGACAGACCCTCATTAGATAGCACAATTGTCTGTAGGCAAGTACCAAGCACACATGGAGCCACATAAATCTGGTTACATCGACCGGACGGCCCGTCTCGGCAGATGTGCAGCCTTATCAACGCCGCCCTGGCTTTTAGCACATCCCCAATTCTACCAAGAGACAGCAGGCACAGACAAAAACAGACATGCGGGGAGTCAGTGCACAGTTTGGTCATGAACATCTGATGTGACATGACTTTGACAAAATTCCAATCATTATTTTGGTCTCCCATGAGTTGATGGTTGGTGTGAGGAATTGAAAAAGCTCAGGGGCAACAATTCTGGAACCTTAACAGCGCAGGAAGAAAATGCACAATGTCTTTTGACGTCAAGGAAATTGTCAAAATACCCCATAATACCTCAACATCTCTCACCAATCTGACACTTTCCTTTGGTTTGGAGTATCCACACATTCAGCAGTCTATAGGCAAAATGATTCAGTTTCGTCAAGCGTTGGATCGGCTTCCAGGCTTATTTGTATTCATCTCAACCCAAAAGAATAGCGGCAGGTGGAGGCCTCAAGAGTAGACGCACAAGCGATAGCGGGGGCTCCGGTTTTACTTCATTAAAGCTGAAATCCAGGCAGCAGAGAGGCAGAAAGAACACGACTACGGTGAACTGCAGACAGGCCAGAAAGGAAAACAAAGCACTAACTAAAGCACTGAGCCTTCCAAAACAATAGCACCTTTGGATTACCGTTCATTGGAAACATTATCGTATTAGGGAATATTGCACTTAATCAACAGGAAAATCAACATTCAGATCAGCATACATGTGGTCTAACCAGTTTGATTCTGCTGTCTTGACAAAAAGAGGAATTCATATTTTTTGTGTCCCAGTCAAGTGGCAAAGAGACAAATTGCGTCTGCTGCTTCTGACATCGCCCATCAGGAAGAGGTCCAATCAGACATAAACCAATCTCAGTGGTGTCCAAAACATAGACATTCAACCCGACAAGCCATTTCCCGTGCTTATGATCTGACTCAGTGTGTGTTTCTTGTTTGCATTTTGTGTGTGTGTGTGTGTGTGTCCGTTGCAGTCGTGTCCTTTCAGAGCAAATGGCACAAACTGCAATCACAAGAATGCTACCTTAAGTCTTGAAGCGGTGGTATTTCTTTGTATGCATGCATTGTACCTTTCATAGACACTGCGAGGACTTAATGAGGATTTCAATAGTTTTTAATTTGAAAATCAATAATGGTGATGAGACAGCTGTCACACTGATCTCGTAACTCGTTGAAAAGACCTACTCTGCATTGAAAGATAAGTGTTGTTATATGTTACATTATAACAATACACAATCCATCTATTCATGCAGCCACTCATCATTCTCCCCAGTCATGTCGTGACAGAAACAAAAGTATTCTCCCCTGGCTGAGGTAAAGAAGCTTTAGCTTTTTTTTACACAATGGCATCAGTGCCGCCGCAGGTCTCTGATGGTGTCAGCGGGGTAGAGACGCATACGGAGCGCTCGTGGAAAACAACGGCCGGCTCACTCGGGGCTGCGGCGGTTTTTCATCTGCACATTATCGGTGCGAGACTGCTAATGAGGGCTGCACCCGCTCGTAGCCACATTCATGTAATCCTTTTCAACACGCAGCCAAAGCTGTGTTATTACAGAGGTTGGAAAAGTGTGCATGCGTGTGCGTGTGTGTCTGGAGGCAATGATAGAAAGGGATCGACGGGTTAAACTGAACACCACTGGGAGCAATGGCACTGGGGGGGCGAAAGGATGAAGGAAACGTCCTTCCATGTGATGGATCGTCTTTATTTCCATATGCCTTTCTTTTCTATGTCGGCCTCTCTTTTCAAACAATAGCGGAGGAGAGAGGAGGAATGCTTAACAGGGGTGAAAATTAAGTAATCTGAACACTGAGGCTGAGGAGCTGGAATAAATACACATCAGGCGTTGGAGGGTACACTCACAAAAGTAAATGGAAGTTATTTGTCAGCTGACCTTTATTCACCTGCGGTTAGAAAATGAGTGGACGAGGGAGCCTTTACCAGTTGTAAACATGCCTGCCGCTGCACAAGTCCAGCAAATATTGCCATTGTAGACCGAACATCTCCTTTGAATTTGGTTCTAATATACAAATACTGACATTCACCCTGTAGCACTTCGGAAACCAGATGAGACAACATAGCTCCGCTAGACTGCTTTAAGAAAACTAGGAAAAAAAGTTTAATGCTCCAAAAGCTGGTTCAGTACATTGCTCGGTATTCAATACAATAAAGAGTGAAGCGTGACCGAGAATTGACCTTTGACTTCTCGTGCTGTTAACCATCTGATACTGTTTCTAGTCATTGCTAATATCAGACATATTTCACTTTGAGTCACAGGCAGAAGTCGGGCTTATTCCTCATGAAGCCAATTTTCAAATACCATCTGTTCAGTACTCTATATGTTCGAGCGGGGCTTCAAAGTGCCGCCTCCAAAATTATGTTTGGAGCTGTGAACGACTGCGCTTCGCTCCACACTACAAGTGTGAGAGTGAACTTTAATGTCTTTGAAATTATTACCAATATTACACGGACTGTTGGTTTCCAGCCTGCATGTGTGAGAGTGGGGGTGGGGCCATTGGCACAGCCGTCAACCACTGAAATTTTGGATTTCTGTCAGGTTGAAAACACAATCGCAATGCCACTATTGTCTTAGATCTGCCTGCCAAACGACGCCACACTATTTTCAGATTAGATATTTATCAGAAACAAAACTGTCATACCAAAAACACACCAAAAGAGTTGAGCACGTACAGGAAAGTTTACCTCACTAAAACTGACTTTCTGGGTTTTTTCAAGGATTACAATATTTGGGACTTGGAAAAGTAAGTGACCAGTGTCTGAGTTTTGATAAATCGTATAATTTTTGTCGAAAACCAAGATTCAGTCACCCTGTCCGTCAACCATTGGCTAAGACTGACCTCTCTCTCTACACTGTATATTTACAATATTTTCATCAGCAGGAGTGAGAGATGGAATGAATCAGAATTAGCAGGTAGCTGAGAACAATGACGTTTTGGCATTAGTAACAGAATATTTTCCTCTGAATTCTGGCATTGGCGCACATGAAATTATGAATTTGAGCAAGCAACAATAAGCAACAATAAAGCCTGTACTTGTTACAATAGTACAACAGTGTTTCCCCTGGATTCAAAACTAGATATGTATGATGACCTTTTAAGAAAAGAGTTTCCCTCCTGTGTTACTCTCTCCTCTCCTCTGCAACACTCTCTCAAACATCAACTCCTGGTGCCCGGATGTTATCGAATAAAGATGGATAAATAGATATTGACATTAATGCCTAAGATGTCTGATGCAATCACATTCTGGACCAACAGTGAACATATTACATTGCATACATGCTTTCTGTTGCATTTTGCCCCAAGGCGAGTCTCAAGGAAGCTTGGCAGTGTGTGAGGGGGTGGAGGAGAGAGAAAAGAGACGGAGAGAAGAAAGAAAGCGAATACGCATGTCTGTCCAGTTATACATAAGATCGCCATGAGGCAGCTTGACAGTATGAAAGCAATTTAAAATGACAGCACAATAGAAGAAAGGTACAGCAGGGCAACAAACAAGTTAAAATCATTTACTAAGGTCAAAAGGTGGTGAGCAGAATAAATAGTTTTCAAGGTTGTTGTAAACTGCAACACTGCACATTTACCTCATTTGCACATCTACGCCTGAGAATGTATGAAAAGCAGCGTTTTCCAGCAGAGAATCAAACACATATGTGAAATTAACATTATGGGAAATTTTCCTGCTCACAAGGCAAACATTCGCCTCTGATGTGAAATTTAATTCGAGCTTATAATGTGACACAGACCATTAAAACTTGGCGCAGCTCATTTTGACAAGAGAAATATAGACGCACTCGGATCTCCGCTCACTGGCCTGAGCTGGGCAGCGTGTGTGTGTGTGTGTGGGGGGAGAGAGAGAGAGATAGAGAGAGAGGCAGAAATGAGGGAATAGAAACCCAGAGATGTTATCAAGTGTGCAGAGGAAGATGTAGAAA
>OMPJ01010804.1:0-14924 GCA_900312935.1 Carapus acus
ATGCCAACCGCGACCATATACTCAGCTTGTGACAAAGACAGACGCAAAGAAAGGAAACATAAACTTCAGCGACAAATAGTTCCGTTTTTTGTTTTGTTGTCTTTACTTTTGTTTTGTCTTCGCTCGAGGACACAAAGGTCCTTAACAGCCCCGGATGAGGGCTGCTCCAAAGCTGTTTCTTTTACCCGATCCCAGTGCAAATGGGAGCCCCCATTCACTTGCTCACAATTCCCCTTCCGCTCCGTCACAGCTTTGTGTGCGGACAGGGAAGCCGAGGAATGCGTCCGAAAATCAAAAGTTAACAGCAGGTTCACGTCGAGGCGACTCGTGCGGCGTCCCCCCCTTAATGTGAGACGCTGTCCGACGGCGCGGACTTGATGTCTTTGCGGGGTTACGGGGAGGTCGGCGAAATAGTTGCGTGACTGGGTGATAGCGTCGGTTGCGCAGAGGGTCACCTGGTCGGCCTCAGCATTTGTACTGCAAACGCAGGTCAGACTATCTAATCTTCAGAGGTGTGATGAAATCTATCGGAGTTACCTGTGCGAGCACTGTGTGTGTGTGTGTAAGTGTGTGTGTGTGTGTGTGAGCGTGCGAGACCACACAGAAAATATCTCAGACCTCCTCACAGATGCTTAGTATGGTAGATTTTCTGAATTCCCCAGAGGGAAAAGTCCTTTTTATCTCTCCGGTTTCATATCTTGCAAGCACATTTTGAAAGGTCAAGAGTTGAGCGGTTATGCTAAATGTTCAACAATATTATCCATACATAACCTAACGCCTGGTAAAATGTTTTCTTTCACCTGCGCTGATTCTATCTGGGAGCACATTAGCCGAGTTAAAAGCACGGCAGCCGAGTTTGGTGAGGTTAATGTGTCTTTATGGGCTGTTTGTAAACCAGCAATGGTCACTGGAGGGTTTCCGACCACCTGGACTGAGGACAGAGGACGACGTGCGACTTCTCAATCGGCAGGTTTGTCTCCGCTTCTTCACCCACACACACGAATGCGCACTATTCTCTCCTCACTGCAAACCTGTGGTATGCCAATGACTGAAAGGTCCTTCAGGCTGTCGACGGACAGGCGTGTGTGCAGGCACACACACTCCTGCTCACCTGCACACAGCGCCGATCCTCCCAGCCACCCCCTCCAACCCTAAAAAAAGCCAAGACGACAGCACACCGCCGTGTTTGTCCTCGCGGCCTGATTCTTCTTTTAGACAGCTGCTATATTGGCCCACAACAACATCCACTGACCTGAACCTTAAATAAGACTTCTGAAGAGCTCATTGTTCATTTCCTCCCCCCGACGCGATAGTGTTACCCTGCATTGCGTCTTCCCCGGGTCTCTGTCGGAGTATTAAAACTGGGTCATGTATCGGGCCCCTTGGCTGGATTACTCTGAAACGCTGGATCAAGAATCCTGAGTCAAATTTCTCCGCTTCACCTGAAATAGAAGCGGCCAATCAGCTGAGGTCTTACACGGCGTTTGCAGCTGCGAATGAAATTAAACGAACACGACAGCTGCGAGGAAAACGCGACCCAGCGTGATTAACAGGGAAATATTATTCAGTAGCGATCACATTCTCCTCTGATTTGTTTTTACAGAACATGTGCTGTTGTTTTGGCAGGTTGGTGGTTCAGGAGTGTTTTAAGTCCCGCAAAGTTTGCAGACGCGGCAGCGCAAGGCTGCAAAGTATCATGTGAGCTCGGATTGATCCAACATTGTCCTGGGCTATGTCCTCCACCCCTGCTACTCGCTCCACCAGGCCTGCATCCTCCTGTGGGACCCGGACTCCCTCTACGCTTTCAATCTCTCGTTTTCTTCGAAATTTGGTGATTGGCTGTTCCAAGTATGGCTCTCCAGATGAGTGCTTGAGCGTTGAAGCCGTGATAGAAGTGACAAAAAGCCCTTTACAATGGCCTTTGTGAGAGCTGGAATGTCCAAACAAACACTTTCCCAGGGCTTTTGGGTAATTCAGATCCCAATGGGCTGACAGGTTGAACTCTGTAACTCATTACCGAGTGTGTTCAGCTGATTTACAATCGCTGTGTGCTTTAAGTTGTGTCTGCTATTTTATCGCAGGCTGAGTTGTAATCAGTTTGACCAATCACAGCTTCATCCAAAAATAATTAACCTCCAAAGTTAAGAGTGCCCCTGTCACATTTCTGTAATTTGGCCTGTGGGGCAACACACAGTTACCACGGAAAGATAAATTGTGCAGAGATGACTATTGCGATTTAAATAGTTTATAAATATTTCTTTCTTTATTTCAGTATACAAAATAACAGTATGTACATCCACACAAAAGTGGTTTACAAAATCCATGAGTTCAGCTCATATGCTCTGAAAATAGAATATATTTTGAACTGCCTGCATGTCAGACATAAAAGAGATAATGCTCACTTTCACAAAGTATAAAAGTTCTTTATTCTCTCTTCACAGTCCACATGGGTGCAGCCATGACCCATGTGACCAAATTGTACGGGGCACGAAGCCAACCACTAAAATGTTCCGTGATCAAAAAGTACTTGAAATTCCCTTTGTGCGCTCTCTCTCCTGTCCCAAGCTCCAGGGAAGAGGAGGCTTGATCGTACCGAGTGAGTCTCTGGGATGCGTCAGAACACATTGCTTGCGGTGGAATGGTTCTGAAGCCAAACAGTCTGAATAGCATGAAGGAAAGACAGCACCTCTCCCCCCAGAATAAAATCCAATATTATTTCTTCTAGTAGCGATATAATAAAAAATAGACTTTGCATATTCCCATTGGCGGGGATTTAGAATCACTTACAAGAAAAACAAAATACCCAGGAGGACGGTGGTCTCCGCAATATACCGTCCCTGTCACCACGCTCCAACATCAGGTTGGTGCGAAAATAGATGAAAGCGTCCCAGAGTGGCAGTTTGGAGATGGGACGTGGTAATATACTGATACGAGAATAGAACCAGTTGCTGTTGAAATAAACATGCTAAAGCTTAAGACGAAAGCCTTCTTGGTACTGTAGTGCTTTGGTTATCTGTAGCCTCGGGTGGCCGGGTGCCGAGTGGAGGGTTGATGGCGGGGGGTGGGGGCTCCGTCGGGGGTGTCATTTGCAGACGTATCGCTCCACCACGCGCTCGCACCTCTTGCAGGTGACGTAGCAGCACCAGTGGTATTTGCAGTTGCAGCGCTCCACCAGCTTCTCCGTGTACGGGTTATAGCCACGGCCGCAGCACATCAGGTCACAGCTGTCGCTCCCCACCGAGGTTTTGTTGCACTGCCTGGCGTTGCCGAGAGAAGGAGATTTCAGAGTTAGGCATTCCCATTTGGTGCAACAATACCGCTTTACGATGATGTGGACAAGAAGTTTAGATTGAAATACATCACGGGCGGTGGCGGCTGGGACGAAAGCGGACACGCTTCCAATCAGTTTCGCCGCAAATGTTTGGTGTTTTTGTTGCGCTGCGCTGCTCCAACTGAGCATTTTTTGCCTTCCCTTGCAATATTTCTCCTTTTGTTTTGTCGTCTTTGGGCGGAGGATGTTAGGGAACCTTTCATTTCAGAGAGCCTGGGGCGTCTCGTGACTGAGCGGAGAATAGCCCCGCCATAAATCACATGAATACACAGGGCGGCCCTCCCTCTATTTAGCTTGCCCTCTCCGCATAATTGCATTGTTTTATGATGGCAAGAGTGTTAATGACCGGTACGGTGAAAGAGACACCGAGGCGATTACTGCTGTGGGAGTGGAGGCGAGGGAGGGAGGATGGTACGGGAGTTGTTCAGAGAGCGGGACGGGTGGGAGCTAGGAAAACCGAAACCCCCACACAGCAATATTTTGTCAGTAAGAAGATCTCCCTCTATCCTCCTGTGCTGTAAATGGAGCAAGAAGAAAGAAGCGAACATTCTGCAGTTCACATCTGCCAGCTTAGGCAGAGACCCTGTAATGTAATTTAAGACTAAAGCACAGACTTCAGTGGCTTGTCTCATCCCAAGGCTGGTCTTTTTGTTCCAGTGATTGCACATTAGTCATTAGTAATTGCCGCATAGATTCACATTGTCCTTGTCCCAGACTCTGTGGTTGGTCAAAACCACAGATGCTGTGATTTTACTTTGTTCTGTGAATAAGGCAAAAGCAGAAATAGCACAAATATATGGATGGAATGAAGCACATTCCATCGTTTGATGAGGAGATACGGGTCTGTGAGGCCTTTGAGATGAAGCACGCAGAGGCGAGTATAGGCGGACTGCTCATACTAGAATTTATGTCTATCGAACAACGCGTCACATAAAAAGAGCATCGAAATCCAAATCAAACTGGATCAACACTGACAGACATTTCAGAAACAGTAATTGGAGTAAATGCAAAGTCTTAACAGGATTCTCAGCACACTCAGTGTCGATAAGAGTGAGATTAGTGGTCTCTTCCGAGGTGACGGCTGATAAAAACCTGAGCTTAAGAGGCTGAACATGAAATCAGTAGTCGCCCTGCCAGTGCGTACACCCTGGTGGTGTGAGGAAGCACGAGAGGGACTGTGCGAGAGCGGAAGATGTGTTGATGGTGCGATCAAGTGTCGGGGGGTGGCCCGAACATCCCTCAGACACAGTGGCCCGAGACCCGCGTGGAAACATTTGAAACACGTGCGCATGCAATCGCAATTAGTCATAAGCGCGTCAGAGTCACACATCCCTTTGGATGACAGCCGCGGACTCTGAGGAGGTGTACGCGGGGAGGGAGGTTGTGACTTGGCTGAGAGTTCTGAGTGTGATGCAGACTGTGCGCGGTTGCCACGTTATCAGGATGTAGACGCACTGGACCCAGTGTGTTTGACATGAAGCATGTCTTCCAGATATGTGTGGAGTGGCCGGAGGCGGAGGGACGTACGGTCATATGATGTATGGACATTTTTGTCGTACATGAGCTCATGCACGCTGCGTAGGACCTGAATTCTGCTGTTGTCTGTGAGAAGCTACAGTGTGATCGCGATATTGCGCCAATTACGCTGCTTTGCTTCCCTCTTTTGCCTTTAATCAGTTCTCGCTCGAGGGGAGGCGGACTTCTGATGTATGTCTCACTTCTCTACTTTGGTGGAGTGACTCACATCTTTGAATCGTATCATTTGGTTGACCACCTCTTTTGAAATATTTCAAATGACTGTATTCTTCATACTTTCTAATTCTCCCTACAGTGGCGGAAAAAACAAATACTTTTAGATTACTGGGTGTGTCAAGAGGTTGTTATCATGGGCAGGCACCATTCCTCATAATGCATTCAACATTTGGTGCAGCTTCACTCACGACTTGTCAAAGGAATTCAAAATCCAAATTGCAAATTTGTGGCGTTTGTAGTTTTCCTATTTTGAAGAGCTTGAAATGTGTTCGAGGACTTTCAGTTTATCTTTCCTTATATTTGCATAGCAGGCCATAATTGAATAAAACAGTCTGGCAAATGATCATAAATGTGTGTGAAGCAGTTTGAGTTATGAACGGATCAAATTTGCATGTTTGCAAAAGAAACTATCTGCAGCCACGTGCCTCATTCTTTTCAAGGCTGGAATGATGGAGTGAGAGAGCTCACTGAGGGCTCCTCTCGACGATATTCACCGAAAATGAGAAAATTCAATAAGTCTGTGCGATAGCACTGCATGTTTAAGCCCTGATATTGGTTAGCCAAATCAGCGTGAGTCAGAGCCTCAGACAAATGGGCTCCACGCTGCCCACTGGGTTCTCACGAGCCGTGCAAAAAGACCGTCCCAACCTAAACACCGCGGGCCGAATTGGCGCGAGTCTGTCTTTATCTTTGGCGACCATTAACTATTTCCTATTTGTGTGCCACTCTCAAATCGATATCAGCTGAGTGCACTCATGTCCCAAGAATAACTGCATTAGTCATTGGTTGAGATAGCGGGACAAGGAGGCCAGCCACGACCGGCTTTTTCAGTGACACGTGCTCAGACATGTCACAGACAGAGCAATCTTAGAGTCCCCTGCCTCTTATCAGCCCGGCAAACTGAACGGTGCCACTGGGCAGGCTGTCCCTCCACTAAAGTCAACATCCTGGATGAGCAGACTGGCTGAATTAGTCATTTCCTATTTGTCAGCTGCGTTGTCTTTGTCTTGCTTTTTAAGGGGCCAGACAGCTACATCGCACAATGTCTGCGGTCCTGCTTTCATCCTCAGACCGCACGGCGACGTGAGCAACGTTTTCTCACCTGTCCTGCGTGCCGACAGAGCCCTGCTTATCGTTCTTCATGCAGAAGTCTGGCGAGCTCTGCAGGTAGACCAGCTCATTCTCCCTCACTGGCCTGATGTCGATGTCTTTAGGCACCAGCTGCTTGCGCGTGCCCATAGGCCGGTGCACCACCTTAGTGGCGGACAGGTATTTGGTCTTCAGGTCCATGGCAATTTCTCTGATGTCTTGCAAGCCTCTCCAGCAGGTCCTGATGGAGCAGGACCCCGATACGCCATGACACTTGCACTTCATCACCATAGCCTCTCTTAATACCTACACAGAGGGCACAGCGGTTAGATGGAGGGATTTGGACTGCAGACTACATTCCTCATGAATTATGCTGCATCAATCATCCACTGGCCATCATACCTGTCTCCCCACTTCGCTGTTGTGTAGGTGCATCAGTTTGTTGGCGTGCGAGCCTGACCGCTTCATTTTCATGGGGGCGTCTGAGAACTTGGAGCCCATCATCAGGCCATAGTGAATGTTGTCGGCGCAGCCGCCCCAACGATAGCCAGGCGCTGGTATTTCCGCAGGGATTGGACCACATGAGCACAGCCTTAAATCCCCGGAGGTGCACGCCCGGGCTATGGTGTGGCTGATGGTTGCTGCAGATAGAGCGAAGACGAATGCCGCCTCCCTTGTTCCTGTGGCAACAGGTGAGGCAGATATCAAAAACATTGCAGACTAGTTTATATGTATTTTCAGTTATTGAAGATTGTTGCTAAAATCATGCACGACTCTAGCAAATGTGACTTTGGTTACCAGACTGGACAGCCACGCATCTATTACCATGCAACAATTACTGAGTGCATCCACTGATTTGATTAATTCTATTTGATTAATTCCATTTCATTTCCACACTCTGCATGAACCACTACAACCAGGTTGTTGTGTGTTAGCGCCTAAAGCTGGAAATTCAGTTTAAGAGTTTGGCTACATATTAAAGGGTTTCAGTCTAAGTTGCACACGTAAAAAATGAGGCACAGGACAAAACAAATGACAGTATCCACATTCTTATGCAACAAACAGTGAGTGGCTCCGATGTAGCCTGCAGCAAGTCTGTAACTGTCAGAGGGTCTCCTGAACAGTCTTTCATAACTGCAAAATCAAATTAGCTCCACCCGGAGGTAATATCCAAGTAACAAGCTCTCCACCGGAGCCTCCAGAGCCCCTTATGTCCTGAGATCAAGCACTTCTTTCTTATTTCTCTCTTAATCTCTGACCCCCACTCGGCTTTACTACTGTCTCGGTGAGGGAAAATGAAATCAGACTGAGACGGAGCCAACTAAATACGATTGTCAAACACAGTCCATCACGGACGCCGGAGATGGAGCCTTGATGTAGTTGGTGGTGATGTGCGTACAGAGAGAGCACATATGTTGGGGGCTCTGGAGCATATGGGAAGAAGGGGCTATGACCGTGGGCATGTTTGATCAAAGCCATCCCCCGGTCAGAGATGAGCCATTTCCTGTCCGGTGCTGCCGGGCTCCCCCTTACCCGCAGCCCGACAACTGCCCCGGGCCTGTTCAAGGTCCATTTGGCAACAGGACAGCCGAGTTAGACTGTAACATGAGCGAGCGCGCGGCCGGATAAGAGCGGGGATTTCGGAAACAGCAAACCAATTATCAAATTATGAAGAATGCGCACACGTGTTGTGGATTCAGGTTCAGCGATGTTTTTTACTGGCTCCTCTGGAATACTGGTAAACATCTAGCAGGAAAATGTGAAAACGAGGTTAGCCATCCGCCTAAAACTCGAGATGTTTCAGTCAGAATCAATTGAATATGAGCCATCGGTTCACTACACAGGGCTAATTCAACGCGAGAAAACAATGATGCAGCACTTAAAACGCTTGACAATAACTTGGAATATCACAGCGCTGTCAAGGCCATCAAGTGTGATGATAATTCGCCTGGAAAAAGTCAAATAGTTTTTTTTCGTTCGCGCCAAACTGTTTGCGATCCTACCTCGATCGAGGTCTGGACGATACTTGGTTGCGTCTGGGGGGATGTCGAGGGAAGAGCAGTTCCAGCGCATGTCGGCGAACGTCCTCTGACATGTTTTCTTGACTTCGCGGGCAGCTTGGATGATGGTCTGCATGAGCTCGAGGTTGCTGCGGCACAGCTGAGCTTGAGACGACACCAGGCCGGGCAGCAGCTTACAGTGTTGGGTCTGGTTGATGTGTAGTGACGCAGGCGTATGTGACAGGGCTCTGACATAGAGGAAAAACAAGAAACAGAAAAAGTGGTGTAAAAAAATTGGGATTCTCTACCTCATTGCTTTTTATACCTTTTTGTTCATTGAAGTAAAAAGAGTGGTAAGAGATTAAATTATTCATTTTGCTGTATAGACTTATCTAGATATTAGAGATGTCCGATAATATCAGCCCACCGATATTAGCGGCCTAATATTGGCATAAGAATGTAATATCGGTATCGGATTTTTTGGCTTTGAAACCGATAAAATAAAAACCAATAAAAATAAAATAATTCTTGCGTTACATCGAAATAGTGCCTATGCGCTCCTGAAGCGTTTACCGGCGCACATTTCGGTATCGGCTGATATCGGTATCGGAAAATTGAGAGTTGGACAATATCGGCATATCAGCAAAAAAGCCAATATCGGACATCCCTACTAAATATGTAATGCTGACCTGGGGAACAAGTCCACACTGCAGACTATTGAAAAATTGAAACAGTTAATGGCAAAGACAGAACAATATTTTTGGCATACATTATAGTTAAGAACCCGCTTATCACTGATTATCCCAAAGGAGAGACTGGAGTAGATTCATAAAACAAACATGACGTCTTCTTGGCAGAAGATTTTCCTTTTGTTTAAGTACAGTGGGGGCCTAAACATTTGCCAAAAACACAAAAACCTCAAGCGAAGGTTGATCCAAACAGTTGTATAACAACATGAATACCTCAGCATTTGCATTTTCCACTGCTCAAGGGCACGCATCCTCTGTGGCCCAATATACAGACTGACATGACTCATCTATTTATGACATGACTCATCTATTTATGACATGACTCATCTATTTATAAGCCATTGTAAGGTTTGCCAGGTTTCATTTAAACTTGTTGGAGATTAGGCTAATGACAAGAGGACTGGACGAACAGCTTCAGAGATCAGGTCCGATCTGCCACGCATTGAGCTCCAAGTTCGTGAGAACCAGTCAACTGCGCCAGCACCTCGGCCTGTTTTGCATTAGGGGGCCCCGGCCGCCATTCTGTGCCCAGTGATAAGCTGTGACTCCCCGGTGCTCGTGGTAAACCTGCACTTGCAGGTGTTTACAGCCGCATCTGTTTTGCATCGCACCTCGGCGCGTTATGAAGACTGTGAAAGTTCCTGAGCAGATATAGCACATGCCATCCTTACTCTCATGGGAAGAAGCTGCAGGAGTCTTACCATGAGAATTGTTACCGCAACTCAGACTGATTAAAATTATTGCCGGTTCAGCAAAGCTGAACCAGACCACCGTATAGAATCACCTCAACTTCAGTTTCTGTGTAGATTCAATGTGCGTGCAAACCCAAAAACATGACAAGAAAAGATAAATGCGCATTCTGCAAACAAACCACTACTTTTAAAACCATTCACGTCTACAAACATACCAGTAACTCCTTATAAAAGAACTATTACAACACAAGTATAACTTTTTGTCCAACAAAAACATTTGTGTCTTCCTCAAAATGTAACTGCTTACAGTGAGAAGCGGAGCAGCCTCAGCTCTCTCTGGCCTGTCACGCATCACGTTACTCATGTTTTGTTGACCGATATTTGCTGCGACTCAAACAAGAACGCCATTTCCTCTGACTGAAACAGCGAAAATGTTTAAAAGCTCAACAGAATGCCGGCTCAAACTTGAAGGGCCTTTGGCTGATCCGGTATCTTTTTAATGACATGCATGTGTACAGTGCTCTTTATCAGGGGCGATTTGGGGGTCATCTCAGAGGATATTTATGAAGCCTTTGTCGGCTGCGTCGGAATAAACGCGTCTGCGCGACGGCGCAAAGTCTTAGGGGAAACGTGCAGCCGAGAATACTTACAGCCATTTGATGCCGGAGCAGACCTGGGACAGCAGCAGGGCAGTGAGCACACCAAGAGGCAGAACATGGGAGCTGCTCCTCATGGTTGGATGGAAAGTGGCTCCGATTCACACAGGACACAAATTCAGCAAGCTGTGCGAGCTTCTTGGCGCAGACTCAAAGGTCAGCTGTCATGGCACGGCCTCCGTCTATAACCCTGTTATCAGATAATCATCTCAATTATTGTATTTTCACATGTTTTGCATATTTGCTTATTGAGGAATTACGCTTAATTGTGAAAGTCACTATATTCAACAAACTACACAGGCTTTAGGTATTGGAAGCAAAGCCAACCCTTAATCGTAAATCTCAAAAAGATTATAATTCTTTACACGTTTGCCAGATTAAATATACATACCAGAATGGAAAAACAAAGACTGGGGCTGGGGCATTTTCCCTTCAGAATGAGGGTGTATAATTTCCCTCTGCATTTGTAGCGGGACACTTAATTTCCTGACCAAAACGTCTATAGATGTCGATTACAGAGCAAACTACTTGTCAAAAGCACATACCTATTCTGTGGGTGAGACTGTACAGAGGTTTCTTTATCTGATTTAACAGTAAGGCACAAAAACAAAGCTTTATGCCTGAGTGTTTGTATTTCATGTGTGTAGTGCTCTTGGCGGGGTGCTTAGGGACTTCTAGGGAAAGGTTATCGCCAAAATCTAGAGAAACTTTGCTAAATACCTGAGAAGTTGGATCTGAGAGACGGGGACACCGTCAATTATTACAGCGAGAAAAGGGAAGAAAGGTTTATTACCCGTTGGGCATTGCATTTCGTTCGTTTATTTTCGGTTGAGGCAATTACTGGGAAAGTCATTAGGAATTCTCCTGTGCTCCGTTTGCGGGGAAAAATGCAAGGAATTCGAAAAAGACGGACAACAGAGGGACATTTGATGGACGCGTAGCCCGCAGAGAAGCAGAAGCTGATTTCCTGATAGAGCTTTGCGTTAGTGATAAGGAATCTCTTTGAGGAGATTAAAAGCGCAGAGATAGCCGCTAATGGCTGCTTAGGACGCGGCAAGAGTTCCGGTACGCGGCGCTGATTGGCGGACGCATCTCGGGAAGTGTTTATATTAAAATGACTGATGGACACACACCTGCAACCGCATCACAACCAACAAATATCAATGCGCGATATCAAACTTTTACGTTGCCGGTGCACAACTTCGTGCGCTCTATTTTTCAACTGTAATATTAAAAATTACTACACAATGCGAGATGTATTTTTTAAAAGAAATTGCAGGAATTTTCTCCTGCATGCAGCGGACTCAAGCTGCCGCCCCAGCGCAAATTTATGTTTCGGTCGATGTCCACTAAATGGCAGATTAACCCCCTGCAAGATAACGGTTGATAGCCACACAGCAGCTGTATCCGATTTCGCTGTTATCAAAACAAGATAAGAAGTGTTGAAGTAAATCATTCACACATTTTAAGAACGTTGATTGTGCCGCTCCTCGATCGGGGAGAGGCGATTGCTGACAAATTGGGAGGTTAACTTGGCGTGCACTATTCGCCTTTGGTGTGAATCCGTAAAATAAATTACTGGAGGTGAGTCAGTTATCTTTTAAAAAGCCAGTGTCATTAAGAAAGTCAATTCTGGTAGTTTAGCAGCGGCTCTCCTCCGCCACACGCGTACGTTTTCACACACACACACACACACACACACACACACACAGACACACTGAAGTCACCGCGGAGTCATGCAAACTGTACATATCCCACACGCACTTTTCTCTCGCCCCAAACAAGTTTTTAACTCACCTTCACCGCTGCGCTCAGCCTTCAAGGAGGACTAAAAAACGAATCTGGACGCAAATATAGTCGCGTAAGAATCCTTCTTTTCAGAAAAAAACTGCTGCCGTGTGTCGGAATCAACCAGACGAGCGCGTAAAATCCAGTGCGGGGTGAGAGTGTAGCTCCCAACAGGTACGCATGGTGTGTTATCAGCGCAGACTTGGCCGGGGAGTGAGGGTCCGAGTGTGTGTGTGAGTGTAGGTGTGTGTGGGAGGACAGAGTGTGTGTGAGGGAGAGAGAGAGAGGGAGAGGTTGCGCCGAGAGTGAGGCTTAGCGGGGGCAGATGAGCTCTAAAGTACCCCTGCCCCGCTTTGATCTCACTGCTGATGTCAGAGCGTCATTAGCATAAGAAAGCAGACCGGGAGCCCTGCATCACCGCCATCCCATAATACTCTCACCGGGGACACGCACAGTGTGTGTGTGTCTGCGCGCTTTTATAACGCTTTAAGAGCGATGTCATACCTTCATCGTGCGCTCATAAAAGAACTTGATATACGAACCCTTGCACGTATGCGTGGTTGAGATTAAATAGTCCGCACGAATGAATAATTGCTGGGAAAAGAAGTTAAAAATGCACAGCCTATGGTCCTTCTGATCCATATAGTGATTGCAGCGCGAAGGTATGTTGCCATTTAGAACGTCGCCTTCTCTTTGGCCTTGTACAGCAGATATGATGCTATGATGTATCATCTATGATTAAAACTACACGGTGGTCTAATTCTCCCTGCAGTTCTTAATAATGCAGGAACGTTAGTTTTTCATGCACATTCATATCTTTACTTATGGCTGGATTGCACATAAATAGCCTGACGTCACATTTCTGTGTTGTAGTGTACCATCAGTTGCAACTGTCTCTAATTTGCTCTTTTTTGGGGAGGATTAGTAAAGACGTAGGGTTTGTCGCTCAAACAAGCATGACTATTCAAGGCAATTTTGCATTTATCTTACACTTTTGTATAAGCAAAGAACAATTATCCACTCGTTAAACCAATATGGTTTTATCAAATGAGGCAAAAATTGAGAAACAAAGTCAGTAGAAAAAAAAAATCAATCGTATCTGTGCTGATATTATTTTGTTGCTCGACAAACAGCATATTTGCCATCATGCTGCTGGTAATCTCATGAGTCGTGTACTCTGATTTTGTTGTGTCAGTGTTCCTCTGGCCAAAAAATACAGGGAGGGACTCCGCGTTTCCCCAAATTCCCATGTTTGTAAGCAATCAACTTTTTGAATTGTTTAACAAAACTGTCAGTTGCACCTACCTACAATGGGATTTGAGATGGTACCCAAAAGTTTTTTTTCCAATGAAGCTAAATAGGTAAATGTAGATAAATGAACTTGGCATTTCATTATAGAATTTATCTTGATAACATTCTCATATCACAACCTATTGTGGAATTGAATTCCTGACCGTTTCTAAATATAGCACAGACTTTCAACTCACAATGCATTAATAACTCATTCATTTAAAGAGGATACAATAATCGCACAAAGTGATTTTATCGTAACACACTGCAGCAGCATACACACACTGCAGCCACCGCATATCTGCCTAATGTTATTCCACCACTGGTTAAACTGTAAACTGTAAAAATAAAACCTTCCTGAAGTAACACGTACGTTTCCTGTGCCGCTAACCACACTGTAAGCGATCTGCCTCTGAACAGCTGTGGGAATGTAGCGTACGCTTTCCCTGAGAATCCCATTTCCTTAGAGGCAATAGCCAGCTGAGCTGTTGTCCAGACCTTGACCTTGATGCCTCTTGGTGCCTAACATGGCTATGCTCATATAGGTGCGGGCTGCTCCTCGGGGACCAGCAGATCAGGTGTTGTCAGACTGTCTTCGGATCAGACAGTTTTACAGGGCACAACAAGCTTTCTTCCTCTGGGATCGTGCGGCGCTCCTGTGTATCTGTTTCCCAAAAGAGGCTCGGCTCAGATACGCTCGGTCCACTCTGCGTGTGTTTGTGTGTGCGCGTCCTATGTACAGTTTGGTCGAGATCCTTGTTCCAGGGAGACTCAATGTGTTTTACATGGCAGTCAACTGTGAATGGGCACCATTCGAGCTATGTGGGCGTCGTGGTGCTTCCAGTGGAACAGAGCCCGTCTGAGACGGGAGCTTTTTACACTCAGGCTCTCCATTCCTGAGCCTGGATCAACACACGGCCTCTTGATCTTCACATCTCACCTTCCAAGCAATACACAGAGGAGGGAAGCCCTCTGGGGGGACTGCTTTGGGGGGGGGCGACGGGCGGCAAGAGGAGAACCTCGAGAGTAAATGATAGTGAAATAAATCACTCGCTACTTATTGAACAGCAATGTCAGAGTGGTGTTATGGTAGAACGTCCTCACAAGCGACCTAAGCCTTCAAGACATCGTCTTCATATCTAACGTCCCAGCTGGATTCTTCTCTCTGCCTTCTGGTGAGAGTTACACATCCTGTGAAGACACGGCCAATATATAATAGCCTCCTTTTTCCACGCAAACATGTAAGCCACATTTCATAGAATTCAAAGGCTTTTCTTTATTGCCCAGTGTGCATAATTATAATGATTCACATCCAGATAACCCGTGCTTGCCAGTGTGATTTCAGTTAGGTCATTTTCAATCATACAGATGAATACCGCTAGAATATGAGACATAAATAACAGGGAAAAATGTAAATAGGGGCAAATACAAAAGGGATTTCATGTGCTTTTGTTAATACAATGTGCATTCAATTGTTTTGCAACGGGTTTGAATATGACAGCCTTGTCATGCAAAAGTGTTTTCACAGTTTGAATGTTGGAGGGAAAAACGATGCAGGTCTTTGACGTTACTGAATA
>OMPJ01010810.1:0-15000 GCA_900312935.1 Carapus acus
ACATGCTCAATAGCCACCACATGCAGCCCAACGGCGACATGAACGGCGGCCACAGCAGTCAGCCGGTAGTGTCTGCTGCCCACTGCAGCCCACCCCCTCCATATAACCCTGACCCCAGCCTCGTCAGGTACCTCACCCTCCAATGACACTCCTTCTTTCACCCCTTTGTAAGGTCAGCAGACATTCAGAAGCATTTGTTGGGCTACGCGCACTTGGGTGCCCTGTGTGTTTTGGGAACTTTTCTCTGGCTTTGAGCTGTTAAGTCGGCCCTCTGTGGCTTAACACAAGTGTGTTATACAGTCGGGACGAGTGTAGCACAGCTGCTGTGTGAAGAGAGTTCTCTTTGCACCAAACCCACTCTGCTTACTGGGTGTTTCAATGTCTGCCAAGCTTTGGATCACAGTGCGATACTTAAGAGGTTTGGGATGATGAACCAGATAAGATAAGATAAGATAAGATAAGATAAGATAAGATAAGATAAGATAAGATAAGATAAGATAAGATAAGGTAAGATAAGAACACCATAATCCATCTCACATGGGGTAAATCCCTCAGCAAGCATCCATATGACAATCAGTGTTTCAACACATTACTGTAAAGTAACATTCCAGAACATTCCCCACAAGGCTGCAATATTCTACCCAAGCTTTAAATCTTAATACGTACATTTATCACATATGCAAATACAACAACATTAACAACAACGCTACTGCCCGCTTTTGGCCATATTGATTCTTAGGAAATCAAGTTTCACAACAATCAGGAAAATCAGAGAGATGAAATCGGGCAATAGCAATGACAGCCAAAACGGAAAAGTTTCAGTTGGGCTGAGTCATTAGTGAGTCTCTGCTCTCAAAGCGTCTGTCCTGCTCCTCCTCTCAACCTCTTGCCTGCTTTGTTGCATGTGTTTTCTCCTCGTTGCTTTTGTTCACCATTCCCACTGCCTCTCATTAGGGATCTCTTCCGCTTCTTTTCTCCTCATTGGCTTGCTGAGGGTGGCAGGATAGACAGCACTTCTCCCCCCGAGATGTCGGTGCCTGTTTGTTTGCATGTCGTATGTGCAAAGTGGTGTCCAACTTGAAGTATCTCCCACGTTACTCCCTCCCACCAGCTTAGATACTTAGAACAGGACCAGTCTGTTGACAGAGCGAGAAAGCTCGACAGGCTCGCTGTGCCAAGTAACACTTGCTAAACTATGACTGTGGGGTCAAAGTTGAGCAGACTTGTTGATTGCATCAGAAGTATTGCAGCGTCACGGCGGATGCTGCTGCAGCTGTAGGCTCCAGCTCAGTATCTCTGCACGGCTGCCAGACTGTTATTGTACAAACCCAAACCGACAGCGGCCAATTAAGTCTTTGCCATGCACTATTAATTTTCTTTAAAAGAAATTTCCATTGTTTATTTTCCGCATTTTATTTAATTTAAAGCTTTTTCATACTTTTCTTAAAAATGTGTCACCACAATAGGTTGGATTTTGCTCTTGCAAACTTTTGATACAGTTTTTGTTTCTTTGAAAATTCTGTGTTTATTGTACAGCTTAAATGTACAGCTAACTTCGCTTTCAATTATGCTGTATGTTGCCAAAGGAATCACATTTCATGTATTTATAATAAAGATTCTTCATCAAAGCAACAGTTGCCTTATGGATCATTAATATAAATGCATGTTTATGGCTTCACTTCCAATAGTATCTGTCCAGATGTATAATCTTTGCACAACTCAAGTCAAACCTAAATATGAGTGTGGGTCGTATCAATTTAGTATTCAAAGAAACCAAGGTCATTGAATGCTTATGCTAACACAATGTGGACATGATTAAACTGACTGATGATCATTGCAGTATTGATTATCATCTTGAAATATCTGCTACTTGCCCAAAACCCCTATTGTACCAGAAATTGAGATTATAATTGGAGTTTCTTTTTCTTTTTAGCATAGAACTTATTCATACCTTCAATATTGTGGATCTAGTGAGTCTCAGATGAGTCTAAGCGGCCTTGCTTCTCTCCCCATACAGTTTTCTGACCAGTCTGGGCTGTCAGAACTTCATTGATTACTTCATCTCGCAAGGCCTGCAAACCATCTACCATCTCCAGATGCTCTCCATGGAGGTAACTGAAGCACACCACCAGCTGAGAGATGGAGAGACATTCAGAGAGTGAATGTTGGTATAAAGTTAGAATTAGAGGAACATGTGCAATGTTTACACGTAGGCAAAAACAGGGAAACATGTAAATCCGTAGGCGTCTGTGGCCTCATTTGTTGGACGTCTGCCGCATGCATACCTCCAGTGTTTTTCAATTTCTCTCTTCTTCCCTCCATCCGCCCTTGTTTTCCTGCTGTGCCTTCACCAGGACCTTGGTGCCCTGAAGATTCCCGAGCAGTCCCGTCTGGCCATCTGGAGAGGTCTGCAGGACATGAAACAAGGCGCCAACCTCCCTCTACCCCCCTCCAACCATCACCATGACTACCACGGCCAGCAAATCCTGCGCTCCAGCAGCAACATGGCAGCCACGGCGATGGCGGCTATAGGGGCTGCTGGCGGGGAGCTCCAACGTCAGCGCGTTATGGAGGCCGTGCACTTCCGTGTTCGTCACACAATCACCATCCCCAACAGGCCGGGTGTGGTGGGTTCCTCTGGCATGGCGGCGGCGGCGGCTGACGAGTGGGCTGACTTTGGGTTTGACATGCCTGACTGCAAAGTGTCACGCAGCAAACACTCCATCAAGGAGGAATTTATGGACAGTGACATTCTCTGAGGAGGAGTGTGTAGACATCCTGAGACTTTTGACAACGTCAGATAACTTAGAGAGCAGCATCACATAGACATGAGATCAGACAGTGACCCATGCTTTGTAGGCAGCAATTTAAAGTGGGATCAGAAGTGAGTGATAGTCGCATTGTCAATGCAAATGTGTATAAGATGACATTTACATCAGAATGAGCCTGAGTAGTTAGTTGAGTAACAACAGGACAATGTCAATTATTTCTGAAAAAGTGGCATTGTTTATCAACTCCACTGTGCAATAATTTTCAAACTCTCACAGAACCACAACATTCTACAATGTATACTGCATTTTTGCGGTTTCAACACAGGATTGTCAGATGGACACAAAATACATTCTCATTTCACGTATTTATTGTTTTTCCTTGGTTGTACAAGTGTATATATCTTGTAAATGTTTTGTACTTGGTAGTTTGCTTGTAAAGGGGTGCTTAGATTCAAAGTTGTGTGTTTCCAGTTTAAAATATGATGTATACTGTTGAATTTTCAATCAATATCACAGCAACGAGAACAGTTACATCCATTGAGGTCACTATTGAGAATTCAGCCACTCACAAATCTACACCTCCCTTGCTGTTTCATAAAGAGGAACTTTGGTATTAATAGCACGTATTCGTTGAACACACATGGATTGAGTGAATTAAATTTTTCACTGTTGTAACTTGTACAGAAACACATCAAAAGGAATCAGATGTGAATCTTAATAGCAGCAGTATTTATGTAGAGATTCAATCAGAAATGTAAATCATCGACTCAGAAAGACTACATTTCTAGGCTATTTGGCAGGACAGTAGCATTTTCTTCTCCTCTCTGTATTTTTATAAATTTTTGCCAGGCGCGGTCCTGATTCGTTTTTTGTAGCTGTGTACCCAGTAAGCTGTGTTTGAGGGTGAATGTGTTCAATTACAACATTCCAGTTTGGTGTCTTGCCCACCCAGCACATTAGAGATAGCAACTTGTGCCCAAATGATTCGCGAGTGAATCTGTGTGGTCTGTAACTCAAGGTAATTTTACCAGCGCTCTCTTTCGAAAAAGAATCTCATTTGATTTTCATCCATATGGTTGTGATGATGACCACAATCTATCCATTGATTGTGTTGCCATTACCTTATGATGCAAGTCTTTGTGTGCGCTTTTGTGTGCGCATGAGTCATCACAAATACAGAACATTGCAAAACACGGGCATACACACACTCCAGTAGCCACCAACTGGTCAAACATGGAGCACTTTAATGCTTTGATAAAGAACATAAATTAGACTTATGTGAAATGATGATCAGTATTATTCATTATCAAAATGTAAATAGAGATTGTCATTTGTTTTGGCATTCATAATGTTTTTGTCATCCGTTTGTCAAAGATGTATCAGTGCAACTATTGAAGTTCATCAATGTTGACTTGTTTTTGACGTCGTTGAGTATAGTGTTACTGTGTCGTGTAACCAATGGATATTAAAACAGCTCATAACTGTGTTTTCCTCTACGGTGAGAAATATGACTTGAATACTGAATGCGATCATTTAGTTCAAATGAAGCCAGAATCCTGAGATCGGTAGGCAGTAAGGCCGTGTCATCCTTAATTTTTTTTTTTACAACATATATTCTCTTATCTGGCCCATCTGGGCCGGCTATCTGCGTTCTACTGGTCAGGCCTGGCGCTAGGAGCCTTTGGCGGAAACACTGACGTGTTCACAGCAGTCTACTCTGCATGAGCGCAGCTAATCGAGCTAGCTGAGGCTGAGCCGGGCAGTGACACAGCGGCCGTGCCAGGTAAGAAGCCGCTTTTTGGCGTATTCCACTAAAATGTACAAAAATTGGACGGAGGGAATGGGTTATGTCATGAAGTACCTTTTGTGGTATTAGAATCACTGTGTTCTCGGGATGGTATCACCTGTGAAGACAGTCATTTCTAAATGGGCTAGCCGGCTAATAGTGAAACTATCGGCAATGCAGCCCATTACCTCCGGAAGTGAGTTGTCAAGTTGGCGCACAGGTTGTAGGGACTTGTAGTTCTCTTTTCGTCCAGTTTACCTTGGTTACAACTGTCAGGGATGGTTCGGGGACTTCAGGGTATTTCTCAATGGCCGCGATGTGAGCACAAGGCTGTTGTGGGAAATGTAGTGTGAATTTGTCGTCATTGGAGGTATACATGTCAACTGTTGTGGTGCGAAAACTACAATACCCACAGAGAGGCAACTGTGGGCCAAAGAGCAAATTACAATAGAAGTAGCCACTTAGCAGGTTCAGGGCTAACTAATGGTTCGCCGACATTGGTGCTTTGCGTCCCGAACACATCGTTGTAACAGTTATGTTTCACATCCGCCTTTCCTATGCAGCGGCTCTCTAGACCATTCTAAGGCGATCTGTCCCTCCTCTCAATGGGTTATAGTGATCCTAGTTCTTGACGTGCGGCTAAAGCTAGCACACCACGGATAATTCATGACGGCATCCCTGCAATTGTGCGTGTTATATTAATAGCAAACAATTTCATTTCGACCATTCTCAGAACAGATGACTTATGTAATGACTCAATGTCGTGGCCCCTGCCGAACTGAATAGGTATTACCAGAACAATTCCGTCTAAATGTCAACGTAGAGTGGTGTGGGGTGTTCAGGGACCCGACAAAAATGTATACAATGTTACTTTGCCACATCCTTCCCCGCGACTTTCCTTTCTGTGGCTGTTAAGATTTTCCTGCTCATCCGGAATCCTCTCTACGACATCTGTGTAAATTGGATTAGATAAATTTTTACTACGTTCAATGAGTAAAATGTCCAATCTCATACTGACCACAACTGAGCTCTTTTCTCAAATATCGCCAACAGACGTGGCAACTACATAAATTCCTTTTTCTTAAGAGTACCATTATCAAAAATAACAAACACTTGAAACAGCTATTAGGCTAAATGAGGGTAAAAGCATAGCATTGTGTGAGAAGACACATATTGACTACATCTTTGCTATTTTGTTGTTTTATTCATGTCATACACCAAAGTAGTCTGCTATTCTATCCACTTGGGGTTGTAATTTCTCATCCCAATAGTGTACATTCTAATTTTTCTTACAGGGTATTGATTAAGTGTGTCTTTGATTGCTTTATTAAGACGGTGTAAAGGTGTAATTTTGTGTTTAACTACAGTGACCATCAACAGGATCCTCCTTTATTGATACTGCTAACCAATGGTTAGGTCAAGCATGAAAATAGCTACACATTTCATTGGTTTTAATCTGACGATCAATCAGATTCAAAGGGGTCAGCGTGGATACCACTGTTTGTTTCTCCTGGCAGAATGTCAGAAGGGGACAGTGTTGGGGAGTCGATCCATGGGAAACCATCAGCGATTGCTGGCTTCTTCACGCGGCTTGGCCAGGTAAGACTGCTACATTTCAATTTTGGCAAGAATAAGCCTCAATTGTGTCCTGGGTGTGTGATGAATGTTGGCTTACATGCCCTCTCAGTTCTATTTTGTTTCAATACTAAGCTTTTCTGGAATGTAACAAGACTGGTGTGTCACTAGTCATCATTGTGTCCATCACTGTGTCCATCTACACATGTAGGTACAGGAAAAATGCACGGTTGTACATTTAACTCCAATAGCGACGAAATGTAGTCAAGCTGCAACCGCTACATTCAATTCAAATCTCTCTTCTCTGTAATGCAGTGCAGATCTTTGCTCTGTGGTAGGATTTGGTCTTAGTGACTCTCTCCAAGCTTATTGTGCCCTTTCAGCCACTGTCATCCATCAGTAGCACTAAATGAGCTGTCATATCATCACTGGAGATGGATGGACATCATATTCCCTCACATGACAAGCGAAAGTGCTGCGGCTTGACAATGTCTTGCTCTTTGATGGAGTGTTCTCCCAGTAGCCATATCTGATGTCCTTTGCCTTGTGTCCTTCAGATATACCAGTCATGGCTGGACAAATCAACACCTTTCTATGCTGTGCGATGGGCATCCACACTGTTACTCACTGCTTTATACATGATCAGAGTCTACTTGCTACAGGTACGCTCATGGCCGTCTCTGCAGCCCCACAGAATCTCGATAATGTTTTTAAGCTTGTAATCTTTTTTTTCACTGTTTTCTTTTCAGGGTTGGTACATAGTAACATATGCTCTGGGAATCTACCATCTCAATCTCTTCATCGCTTTTCTATCGCCAAAAGTGGACCCGTCACTGCTTGACGAAGGCAAGTGACCTTGACTTTTCCAGTCCCTAGCCAACTGTAGCCACTGTGGGGTGTGATGTTTCTATCTGGTTGTGTTTCACATGAACTGCTTCCTGAAACCTGTGCGACAAGCAGACGAGGGCCCGGCCCTCCCTACCAAGCAGAATGAGGAGTTCCGCCCTTTCATCAGGAGGTTGCCTGAATTCAAATTCTGGTGAGAGCCCCCAAGCTGCCATCCATCCCTCCGAATGCAAATGAGCCTCTGTCTCCTGACCTCTGTGGTCATGTGTGGAGCCATGCAGAGCAAATTTGGAAGAGCCGGTAGCATTTTAGCATAAACCAAAGACTGTGGCTTGATTTTCTTGGTGTGTATTTGACCTGAGGGGGCCTTGCTGCCCAGCAGAGAAGACTCACTGCCATCTTTCTCCTGTTGATTTATGCGAACCTTGCACACCCTTGCCTCACTCCTTCCCAGACCTCTTTCTTTGTGCAGAAATTTAGCGGCCCGGCTCCGTATGGTTCCCAGTGCAGCACGTCTATTACTCACCCATAGATCATTGACTGTAGGGCTACTGTCATATGTGTAGGCCTGCGTGTTTCTGTGTGCTTATGCTTTCTCAATTCAAGTTTTTTGTCTCACCAGGCACTCGGCAACAAAAGGCATCGTCATTGCTATGATTTGCACTTTCTTTGATGCCTTCAACGTGCCTGTGTTCTGGCCAATACTTGTAATGTACTTCATCATGCTCTTCTGCATCACCATGAAGAGGCAGATAAAGGTGAACACACAAACACAAAGTCGCCATGATGCATGCACCACACTCGCACCCCTTCACAGACGCCATAGCTCATCAAAACCCATGTCCAGGCAGCTGGACAAAACTGTCTCAGTACAAGAGCTCTGGGTTTCACAGAGCTCTGGTGCACTAAGCACAGCCCACTCCAGAGCACGCACAGAAATGTAGTCTGTTGGCTCATTCGCTGATCGATCCGCAATCACGGAGGCTCGCACATACAGGTCGCGCTGGCAAATCCGCATTGTTGCAATGTCAAAAGCTCTGTGTTGTGTTTGTGTGTCCGACCCCTGCTGACTTAGTCTCTCTTTTCCCTCTCTCCTCAGCACATGATCAAGTACAGATACCTTCCGTTCACACATGGAAAGAGGACGTACAAAGGCAAGGAAGAGACAGGGAAAACTTTTGCTAGTTAAAAACTTCCCCCTCAACCCGTTTTTTCATTTTGAAATCTGTCACTATTTTTTGGTTTTGTTATGGGGATGACAACACAAAAAAATAGTTTCGATCCATCATTGATAGTTGGATTGAGGATATGAGCGGCCTAGATCGCAATAGACTGGTCTTTGCCTTCCTGTTGCAAGATGCAGGGATTTTTTTGGCATCTTAGGATAAACTTGCATCTGTTCAGTGTTGGGGGTGGGTGGGGAGCGCCACCTTTTGCCTTTTTAACTCTGCAGAATAAGTATGACGTCATCACAGATTTAAATGCCCCCCAACCCAATGGCTGCTTTGTGATTCCAGATTAGCAAGGGAAAGAAACTGATTGAGATATGAGGATTTACTCATTTCTAAAAATATATATCTATATGATTATCTGAAAAGTAAAGTAGTATTAGCAGCGGAATCTGAAGTTATATAATTAGCATCTGAAGGAGAGGCAGCGGGGTTGAAAGGGAGGTGCTTTATACGATGACAGTCCCAGCCTGTCCCATCTTTGTACTGGACGCAAATGTTTTTTCAGTAGTCACTTGAACGTACATTCACAATGCACAAATACTTTGATTAAACTTTCTGAAATCCCCTCAGCTTGAAATGGCCTAGTAGTGCATTTCTGTGTATTATCTGATCTTCAGCGATGTAAAGAGTGTAGTGAGCATCTTTAACGGGTAGTAAATGTCTTTTTAATGCAAGTCCCCAACACATTCAAGTCTAGCGTCAGTAGCCAGGACTCAGCGTCTCTCCTGTTCCATGAGCCAGCTTCAAATTACTCCCCGTTTTGTATAGTTTCCAAAATTTAAAGGGCATAGTTAGTACATTCTCAGTTCCAAAGCAGATCATGTCACAGTTTTGGAAAGTAAACTGTGTTTAAACCCAATTCTGAAAGGAAGCTAAGATGATTGTGAGCAAGCCATTTCCGAGAAGACGTGGAGGTCCGTCTGCTTCATGTAGAGTAGCTGTCGTACTTAGTGATATTCTGTGTTCACTTCTGGTAAATGTAGTCATTCCAAGCAAAAACAATGTTCTCTCTTTCTTTTGCAGAAGAAACATAAGAGCTTTTATTAAAACAAATGGATGAAGTGGGTGACGATCACGATTGACTTTTTTTTCTTCTTCTACTTTCTTTGTTACCCTGTGCTTTGTTTCTGCTTTCTTGACATCGCCATGCTGGGATCTCAATATTCTTAGATTTTGATCTGCATTGTAGCGAGGGATCAGAGTCTGTTTCCTGTAAAAAGTTCCACATCTCAAATGGTTGTCTGGAGGATTTGTACATATATATATATTTTAAAAATATGAAATTGTTTTGAGATTATTTTTATTTGTATTTTTTCTTCCAACCACCATACTGTTTCCGAGTGTTCAAATCCATGTCAGTTGAAGTTGAAAGTTGATTAAGAACTGAATAACTGGGTTCTAGAATTGATTAATTATAAATATTTCTCATTGATTGCATGTAATGCTTTTCTTGTGCTATGGTTTAAAAAAAAAAACAAGTTGATTTTAATAACTTAAGTGTAATTTTTCACTCCAAATGCTATTAAAGAGGCTGTGAGGCTGTGTGAGCATTTGCATCTTTTAGGGCGAGACAACACACACTGTCCACTCAAGTAACACTGGTCAATACAAAAGTTATTGTTGAAGTTTTTATAGTTGATTTAAGATCATTTTGATTTGCTGAATCCAAAAATGACATCAGTTTTGCTCAATCAGCTTAACTTTCTGAACTAAGCTACATATTTGTGTTTTTGATATTTTGTTCACATGTATGGTTATTTTCACGTCATATGATGCAAAAGTCTTGTGTTTCTTGCAATTTAGAAATTGTGAAGATTTTGCATGTGCCAACTTATGACAAATTGTTTTGGGTTTTTTAGACTACATGTGAAAGAAATGACCAGGAGATCTTGCAAAAATAAGCCTGATGTATTTTGCTAGATATGCAGTGAAAACACCATT
This sequence comes from Carapus acus, assembly GCA_900312935.1. Lineage (NCBI taxonomy): Eukaryota > Metazoa > Chordata > Actinopteri > Ophidiiformes > Carapidae > Carapus > Carapus acus. Next base: position 10,152 of record OMPJ01010810.1, read on the forward strand.
ATCCCCAACAGGAATCTAGTCACAAGTTTCATAAAGCATGCTGACCCTGCTTCTTTTAGTATTTACCTTGGTGACCAGGATAAAGCTTTTGTGCAACACATAGTATGCAAGTCATATGCCGAGTATCTGCATCAATGGACCAAAGGCAAGAGACGAGAAGATACACTTTATTAATCCCCTGAAGGGAAAATTACATAGTTTTCACTCTAACAAGTACAGGCATGGAAGTGTGCACACCATGTTGTACAGTGAGGGGGCTGCCCATTCTGAAAGCGCTTCTGAGCCGGTCGCGGGTAAGGAGCCTCACACAAGGGCACCTCGGCAGTGCTCAGGTGGCAAACAGCAGTCCCTGCAGTCCCTCCAGTCGCCAGTCCATCCGTCTCGTGTCGTCATTGGGACTTGAAGCAGCCACTCGGCATGGTCCCTAACCGACTGCGCCCCCGAGAAGAGTTGTCTGAAGCGTGTAGTTCCCATGGTTTGGACAACAAACTATGTCACCAACAGCTATTTCTGTGCTATTGATGTGACAGGAATGAACAGAAAGAAGCAAAGCTGCCTCAAGTGTCCAAATCTTGAATCAGCACCTCGTCCTGTAGCTCACTATGATGAAATTCCAGTACCTGTCTTTGGAGAACTTTCTGACATCAGTGATGAAGAGCCCTCCATTTCATTACATTCTGTCAGAAAATGATTTTTTTCCCCTAAAACCTTTTTTGGATTAAAAATATTAACACAAATCAACTGACAATGTTACAAAATGTAATTAATTTTGTTAGAAGATTGGATTTTTCGAAATCAAAGTACCATGAAAACCTGATCTGATTGAGAGAAATGGATGTCATTTTTGGATTCTGTAGTGCAAAACGGTCCCAATTCAAGACCACCAAGTTTCAGTACACGCTGGCCATTACCTTTGGACGGTCACATCCCAGACTGGCATAAACACAGAAAATAACATCTTCTCAGGTGGTTGAAAAGAGGGACAAAGATAAATTCATCTTTATCATGAGTTTTCCCTCAAGTGTGTCCACTTGAGACACACTTGAGATGGAAGACACTGATCGGTGTGTCTGTCCGGATATCAATTGAAGAAAAATGTCTGTCTTCTCCTGAATCAGTGAATAATATTGAAATTTGAGTTGTTTTTTTTTGTCACTAACTTAAGTAAGAACACAGATTAAAACAGCCGGAGGGCTGTGCTTGTTGCATCCTGTCAGCTCACCGCAGGGAGTCTGGGCCGTGATTCTCTTTGCATAATAATTTGTGAATTTTCTCCCAGCCGTTGATATCCGTTGTGCAGGCACGGCAACTCCTGCCGTCAATGTCCAGATACGAGGAAATAATGATGGCATGCCAGCATGCCACTCATTAAAAAGAGAAGAAGTGCGGTCACAGTACGGTTCCCATCATATTTAACGATAACCATGGCGATGAAACAGCGTCTTGTTTGTCTGTACCTGCTGGAGCGATTTCTGCTGGTCTGCCCTGGCTGCTCCGTCTTGGCCTCAGAGTTTCAGCTGCAAGGGGATTTCCAGATTGGGGGGCTGTTTAACGTCCACATGGCCACTACCTCCGCTGTTAACGATAGACCGGCCGCCATCGACTGCTCCAGGTGAGTTCCACACCGTCATTCACAGAGTAGCTGAGAACAGTGGATGTTCTTCTGTACAATCACAGAATCGTGATAGACATAAGGTGAGAAAACATGTCACCGAGTGGTTTGAAGACGCTAAAGCTACTGCTAATCCTGCACAAAATTCTAAAGCATAACGAAAAACCTACAAACAGATCATTTGCTATTCTGACATGTTGAAAATCCTGAATGTATCTCCCACTCGATCATCTAATGATTCATTTTTCACTGGAGCCATCCGCCTTTACCTGAGACTCCCTCGGTGATCGTGATAAATGTGGAAAAAGAAACTCCTTCACTTTGATAGTCTGACCTTAAGCAGTTCAAACAACCCTCTGAGCAAATAGCAAATGTAAGAGCATAGTCATTACAAAGACAAACTGTCTCTCCTCTTCCCACAGTCAAACTCTCACTCCGTGGAGCTATCGGAAATTTCAGGTGATGAGATTCTCGGTGGAAGAAGTCAACAACTCCTCCGGCCTCCTGCCAAATGTGTCGCTGGGCTACGAGATTTTTGACCATTGCTCTGACACGCTCAACTTCCCTGGCGTGCTCAAACTCATCTCTGTGAACGGTTCTGTCCATGCATGGGAGCGAATGGAGGAACACTTGTCCCAAATAGTGGCGGTGGTTGGGCCTTTCGGAAGCACCGAGACCCTCACGGTGGCCCCCTTGTTCATGAGGAGTTACGTTCCCATGGTAACTACTGCGTTCTACCAGTCGTGATCAGTGGAGATTGTGGCATTTCAAATGCTGTGTTAAATTCACTTAATTCCTCAATGAGGACAGAATCCTGGATTTTTACTCTATCATGACGTTTTTTTTATCCTTTATTAATTCCATACGATCACTTGACAGTTTGGTCCTTTATTGTCTACCATACAAATGGACCACTAATGCACACTGCACTTTTGTATTTGTGGTTGTGCGATTCAATATGTCTTACAATCACTGATAGTCTTGAAGTATAACCTGTCATCAATTCGTGCCCTGATTGAGTGGATCCTTCATTTTCATGTTTTCATTTAGTGACATGTGGTCAGTGGAGGCAGGAGAGGCCATGCCTCATCTGTCATCATGGGAAGAAAAAAAAAGTCAAATTAAGAAAATAATTAAACAGTTACTTTTATTCGGTGATTGCATTATAAAGTCAGCAGTTAACATAACCCATTAACTGCTGCTAATCAAACGGTCAATAAAATAGCACACTCTGTAGGGTTCACATGTCTGTAAATCCGATTGTGATAAAGTCAGTGCCTTACCAGTCATGGATCTCCCTGCACATCACTGTTTTTAATAGTTTGTGCCCAGTTTCTTGTGTTTTTCATTGTTTTTACTTCAGAGTAGGTCAAATTTCTCTGACAATTACACACACATCCAATGTGCTGGAGACCATTGCTGACACACAGTACTCCAATATTAGATAAGTTCATTTTCAGTTTTCAATTTGCCACTTTTCCCCCCTTTGATAGGTCAATTATGGATCATCTAGTTCCATCTTCTCAAAGAGACAGAGGTTTCCTTCTTTCTTGCGAACACTGCACAGCAACAAACACACCATAAGGGTGATAGTGAGCATCCTGGAGCACTTCAGCTGGCACTGGGTGGCTTTCCTCCACAGTGATGATGATTACAGCAAAGACGGGCTGGAGCTCTTCACAGAAATGATTGAGGGGACAGAGATCTGCTTGGCCTACACCGAAGTACTGAAGGCGACCACCGACTACAAACTCATGTTCAAGCAGATCGCGTCACAGAGGATTCCCATCATCATCGTTTTCACGGTGAAGAGATATGCCGAGTCTGTGATTAAGGCCGCGATTCGACTCAACTTCACCGACAAGGTGTGGATCGCAGGGGACACCTGGTCCCTTAACAAGAAGCTCCCCAAGTTGAAAGGGGTGCAGAACATCGGGACGGTGCTGGGCGTCTCTGAGCCAGTGAGGCCCATACCTGGCTTCAAGACCTTCATGTATGCCTCACAAAAGCAGGAGCCATGCCATGAGGCACCACAGACGATGTTTTGCAATCAGCTCTGTAATTGCAGCGGCCTGAACCCAGAGGAGGTCTTTCTAGAGGATCCATCATTCTCGTTCGCCATCTATACGGCTGTGTACGCCATCGCTCATGCCTTGCACAACGTCTTACAATGTGATGATGGGGCATGTGATAGAGAGATTCAGGTGTATCCACATGTGGTGAGTAAACACCTGGTAGGACTCTGGTCTAACTGCAAAGCGGAAAGTGATCATATTATTGGGTAGATTGTGCATCTGACCGAGCCAAAATGACAAGCCAAAATAACTGCTATGAGGTCATCAAAAATATAACGACTACAAGTGATAAATAGCATCCTACAGGTAACACACATTACAAGCACAGAACAAAGTGATCACCACATCAGCAGCTCTGACCCTGCTGCCAATTTGCTGTCCCCCTGTCAGCAAATGATGGGTGGGAACCTCTGGACCAAATAACGAGCATAAACGCCACCTACTGTTTTGGAATAGACACAGCAGGAGTTTGTTTTTTTTTTAATGTATACAATGCACTGTACATGAGTACAACCACACATTCACAAAATGGTCAAATTATTGTATAGAAGTGTTGTTGTTTTTCAATAATGGTCATATGATCGGAATCATTTATCTGGCAACGCTGTACAGATAGGAGTCGACTCTCCTCCCGTGCCGAAGTTAAAACAAATCATGAAATATTTGTACCTCCTCCAGCTTCTGGCTGCACTGAAGAAGTCAGACTTCACTGTGCTGGGCCAGCACATTCAGTTTGATGAGAACGGCGATCTCAAGTTCGGATCCTATTCCATAAATTTCTGGAATAAGAGTGGCGAGGCTCAGGAGGTCGGTTTTTACAAATTTCACTCATCCAGGTATTTCTTCATCAACAACACCCAGATTCAGTGGCATCAGGGTCAAGAGGTGAGCCACTGCTCTGAATGACATACGCATATTAACAAAACTGCCCATTCACCGTCACCTCAGACTCGTCTCCATCACGATCCCGCACAGGTGCCGGTCGCACACTGCTCCCCCGAGTGTGAGGTGGGGTTTGCAAAGAGGCAAGATGGAATCCACGCCTGCTGCTTCACCTGCCACGCTTGTCCAAAGCACACTTACATCAACATCACAGGCAAGTGGCCAACCGGGGGATGTGGCAGAGTGGTGTGTCGAGAGTCCAACACCGAAACCTGTCCTC
>OMPJ01010811.1:0-13169 GCA_900312935.1 Carapus acus
TCGCTTATTCCATAGATGCACATGTGGGATCAAAAATGAGCCCAGGGGTTGTTATTCTTCAAAATCTTTATAAAGAAAAATTATAAAATATTCATATTCCAGGTACTCCTCATTAAACATGTGTGTGACATGAGGCAATATTTTTCTTTATTTATAGTCGATATTTTGAGAATTCTATTTGCGGTCAAAAATGGGCCCCTTGCGGAAGAGTGTAGGTATTGGTAGGTTGTGCATCTAAGGGTTAACGTGGTAGTGACAGGCCCGCCAGCAGAGGGCGCCATTCCGGAGAGAGAAAGGGGAAAGGCAGGCCTGGGGACACACGCCAGGGGGAGAAACACGTCCTTGCGTCCTCTGGGGAGGCGCCACGTCGCAGCTTCATCCTACCGAAGAATCCTGGCGTCACCTGCTCCCCAGGCGCTTATCGGCCCAAAGCACCGAGCCTGAAATGGCCTCCATCGGACGCCAGGTGCAACCCAATAACACAACCCTTTCTCTGTCACCGCCGCATAAAATCACGCACACACACCTGCTCCTGCTGCTGGCGTGCTTTGCGTTCAAATTACATTTCGGGAGGTTTATCCCCCTTTTCCTCTCTCCCTGTGCGATGCCCGTTGCTCAGAGTTTGACATAAACAAGGTATGGCGTCACCCAGCCAAACGCTCCTCTGCAGCCTCTGATGATTCACCTGGAACTGTCTCGCATATATTAAGATAACACGACATCTCAAATGGGCTGGAAGGAGTCACGGTCGCCCACGACGTCACCCAGATAACGCCGGTCTTGCTTTGGTGTCCCGGAAAAAAAATGAAAAATGAAAAATCAGGGCAGCGTGGTGGTAAAATGGGGGGAGGCTTCTATGTTTTTGCTGCCGGCTGCTCATCGTCTGAGGAGCTCTCGTCACAGAATGTGGAGGAATAAATCAAAAGCAGAACTGCACAACAGATTCTGAGTGGTTTGTCCATCTGTTGGACGTCCTGTGGCCAAGACGGGACAGCAAATGTGATGACAGCAACCATGATAGAACCCAGATTACAGGCGTGGTTGTTGTGTTTTTGTGTTTTGCTTGATTTTGACCAACATTGTACCTATCATACACATAGACGGATGAAATTAAAGATGAAATTGAAGGTACAGTGGGTCATAGCACAACCCGTTTCAGCGACAGAGGCTTTCCCAAGAAATCCGGGGTCGTGCATACTTAATCCCATCACTGCTTTGTATGTAAAGACACAAACATTTCCCTGAATAAACCAGCAAACAACAATTCAGTGGAAACGTCCCAGCGTGACCTGCCGGCCTCTGCAGAGGCCCGACACGAGCATGGCCACCACACTGGAGGGCCTCGCGTGTAGTTCTGAGTTAAACGTCCTCAACTTTTCCATGCACATCACACGTGAAAAGGCGTCGGCCTCGTTAAGCCTCCTCACTATGTGCGGTCTGCACAATTTAAGACAGAAATAAGTGTTAAAACCAACTTCTTCTGCTTCGTAATTGCGATTGAAATCCTTTGGCGTGTTTCATTGAGGATCGCTGTGGCTTGCTGGCATCATTTCATTACAGTGGCCAGTGTTACAATCCATTTTACACCACCGAGAATGCTCCATGCTTGTATGTGTGTGTGTGTGTGTGGAGGGGGCCATGTGATAGGACCAAAATGCCGGGGTATCACGCTCTGATGTGCATGCCAAATCCAGTTGTGCTCTCACACAACGCGGCGATGTGGCTGTGCCGTTTCAGCAGAGGACGCAGGTCGCGACCCCGCGTGCTGACGGCGCCCCGACGGCTGCGTCTGCGCTCACTTGACTGCCACGCGAACCTCACGATGCCGAGGGGTCGGGCGGGAATATGGATCACCCCATTGTTGGCTGGTGATCGGCTGATTTTAGCCGCATCTGAGACAAAAATCTGTTTTTCAGGAGGGATGAAAGGAGGTATTTCGATATGATGCAGATCCGCCGTCCCCATATAAACAGATATAAAGTCTGTAAGGTATCAGCCTCACTTTGAGACTCCTCTAACGTGTCCAGGTGGGTAGAAACGTGCTCAAATGTCTTGCTGGTTTGTTGCTGATTTAAAAGCTCAGCAAATCTGATTGGTTAGTGTGTCTGTAGAAAGTTGGAGTATCGCCCGCAGAGGAAAATAGTGACACTCTCACCTTCATGTGATTGGAAAGGTACAGAAGTTCAACCATGTAACCAACAAATGTGGTTAGGGAAGGAACATTAACCCATTCTCAAACAATAACACCAAATGCTTCCTCTGCTCATCATGGCTCGCGTCTGATTAACACAGCTGAATGGACTTTAGGACGGTGGACATTTTGATTTTATGGGAAAAGACACAGTGTTAGTTATGAGCGTAAATACAGTTCAACGGGACATCAGCACATTTGGCTCAGCGCGTTAGCGCATGAAATCATTATTTCATTTAAGGCTCACAGTGTCCAATAATCAGAGACAATTAGCATGATAAATTAGGAAGTGTATGATAACCGGCACTGGACTGTAAAACCAAATGTGATTACTTACACACACACTCGGGCTGTGATTTACAGTACAAACTATACTCCAGCTGCATCGTGTCCCAAATCAATGATATTATGGGATTTAGCTGCCGTACGTCACAAACGATGAAAATAGAATTCAGTTGTTTTTCCTTCTCCAGTTACTGTGACAATAAGCGAGGCAGCTCCAAGCCTGGATACTATTTGCAAAGTTTGTTTATTAAATCTGGAACAACGTAACACACATTCATGACGGATAAAAGGTTTGCAGAACAACAGAATTAGTGGCTGCTCCACTACGGAACCTTGAGTAGGAACATTTGGCATTTGGGTACCAGAGATAATCAGAAATGCAACGTGTTCATTCTGCTCCACCAAATCCAATATTCCATACGTCCAGGCGACCACATCTTCTTACATCCAAGGAACACAGCATATTTTTACTTAAATGTGGCTTCAGGAGTGGACAGATTTGAGGGGAAAAAGACAGAGGCAAAGAAAAAGTCTCTTTGTTAATGAAGATAAAAGTAATGCCTCCATTTTGCATGCTATCGCAATTAGTCTCAGCAGCACCATCTGAAAGATGCCTCCAGAGAGGCGAGATCACTTGACCCCCCATGTGTGACCGAATCCCATCTTTGCATTAGGTGCTCGTTGCAACCATAACGTCTCCGCGCTCAGGCTGGTCACAGGCGCTTAAAAAAGCCGAGGCATCACAAAGAGCTCACAGACTGGAAGTCACACGGCATCCGTGATTGAAAAGATTCTTTATTCCGACAGGCCGAGCTGAGAATCTTATGCATATAGCCTGCTTCTTTAAAAAGAATACATAGAATGCCATAAGACTACAAAGAGGCAGAAAATGGACAAAGTTTAAACCAGCATTCTAGATGAGAATTTACACGCACGCCTGCTGCAAATTCCATGACAGCACAGTTTGTATTCGTTTAAGCTGAAAACTTGGAAAACAGCGTGGACGCGCACTTCTCGCCACTCTTACAGAAATCTCAATTGTCATCAGACGTGGCAGGGAATGTGTTTGGTAAATTGCTTAATGTTTGACAGACATTTAAAGTTCAAGCAGGAAATAGTCACACATTCTCCTGTTTTTTCAGCACGGAGGTAAGTGCTGCAAAACAAATGTTAACAGAAAACGCCAGACATGGTGAGAAGAATATCCCACTTTGGACTCAGGAAACAACGGCGGCTCTCTGCCCCTCTGATAATCTATCGCAGAAAAAAACATTATCTGGTGGTTAGAGGTAAGTGGCATAAAATGTGTTAAGCCGTTCAGAGGTTAGGGTGGAACAGTCTAATCAAGTAGTTAGCACAAGTACTTTTCATCTGTGATGCGGAAAAGAAGCAAAGTCCTCATCGCTGCTCCGTTCTTGTGGAGCCATGATGGCCTCCGAGGAGAGTCTGAGTTGGTGCGGAGGCTCCACACCTCCTTGTATGCTCCATATCTCCAACGCTTGGCAACTACGTGGTCTCGATGTCGCGAGGTGAGCTCGTCTCCTGGCCTGGACCACTGTCCTGTCCAAAGCCTTGTGTGGACTTTGAGCCTCAGAGAAAATGTAATATCATGGTGGTGTTTATACACTATTTTGCACTGCAAACAAGCTAAATGCCCATATATGGGCATCCAAACACAAGTTTGACATCTAAAGCACAAGATGGAGTTTGAGGATTCTTCAGTTTGGGCAGTAAAACGACACCTAAAGTAACAGAGTTTCTTCAACTTTACACACCAAAAACAGGAGAGACTTCACCACTTTACGCCAAAATGCCTCGCCATCGGTTCAGGAAGGCAAAGCGCCAACGACACCACATTAGACGTATTTCCCACGTAATCACATTGAATTTACAGCAATGCTGTCTGGCCGCAGCCGTGCCTTTCAAAGGCGGCCCTTCTTGTTTTTTTCCTCGTAAACTATCTGGTCATCTGAGCGTCTCTAACTGAACTGTCACAGATGATTAGAGCAGGAACAACTCGTCTTGGTATCCCAAAGAGCATGGGGTCCTCACGAGAGAGGCCAAGCCGCAGCTAGAATCGATGTCACCACTCAGATAATCACGCATCGTAGATTCACCATGTAAGATGCATTTTGTGTGCTGCCTGACATTGTAAAGCCTCTATTCATTTTCAGATTTTTCCAGAGAAACGTGGTCAACCTAATAATGTTGACTTTCAGCTCTGGGCGCTAAGAAGAAGGCGCTTTGTGTTTGCTGCTTGTCTGGCTCCTGCTCTGCCTCCACAACAAAACCAACTGGAGAAAAGTTAAATCTACATCTAATGTCTTTGTAATCTTGTTAAACTCAGCGTAAGACACTGTGTGTGTGTATGTGTAAACCTCAGACTTAATTTACAATTTGCTAACTTGTGAACTGTGCCGCCCATCAAGTCCACTGAGGAAAATTGCCATTATTCTATTGTGTCTTGTTTGTCTAATCCTCGACAAGACAGACGCTCATTAGCGATCGTTAGCATCCTAAAGCCGTTCCAGGTGAGACACGTTTAGAGGGATAGGAGGAACTTTTCCACAAATCTCATCTTGTTTTCAGCTTCGTCGGGCGTACTGTATAGTTTTGAACAAATATGAATGACGGCTCATTACAAAATGTCCCTGGAGGCAATCACAAGTACAATTTTACACAATCTTCCCTTTTGGTCATGCCACACCCTTCTTCCAAGTTTTGACAAAATCCGTTCCTGGGTTTTTGAGGTATCCCACAGCACCACAAACAGCAACAATGGGAAGACACACTGAGGGCAGACTGGTGTGTGTGTTGTGTAATAAATATGTTTGGTATAGCCTGCTTCAGGTGATGTGAAAGCAGGCTGGCACTCCCTCTGTTGCGTCCAAAGGAACTAGAGTGATTCTCGTCACACAACACTGATTGCAGCCTCACAACAAAACGCCACACAAATAAGATATTTACGTCCAGCTTGGGCCCTCACACTCATCGTGGCACACACACCCTAACGAGACATAGCTGGGGCTCTCAGCACAAAGCTGAGGGAACTGCTTAATTGCCTGGGCACCGTTCTGGTGACGTTTGGTATTCTGTTTTTTCCAGTTTTTTTCGGTAAAAAAAACATTCAATGTTTGATTAGATATCCGACAACTATTTTACTGCTGAATGGAAACCTTCCCTTTAGATCACGAACAGCAGAATATGTGGGAAAATTCCGCAAATAATATTACCAGCGTGCCACACTACATGTTATTTGACTTATAAAACCAAGAGTGGGATAAGCTATTGCGTATCTACTTTCTATTTTATCAGATTGCCTGATCTGTAAAAAATTGTGAGGTCATTTACTGTCTGCTTGTCAAAAGTCACCCAGGGACAGTGAGATCTCCTCCTAATTGGAAACAAGGACTCGTCTCTTTTGTGCATGTCAGTGCCCTCTGCTCACAGACGACCGTTTGTTTGTGATACACATGCACAGAAAAACAAGCTTTTACGCCATACAAGTGTGAAATCAGCATGTTCCCAAACAAGGGTGGAGTTGGCAAAATTCAGCACATGCCATGAGGTGAAGTGCAGGAGCCTGAGTTTGTGGCTTGACCTCACAAAACCTGATTTCACCTATACTCAGTAAAAAAACAAAAGGTGTGGGAACTGGTGTTATTCTTTCTAATGGCGTCTACAGCCTTACTGCGATAAAGGACCAAAAATAAAGGGGGTGGAAACTGGTAATTGGGATTTTTGCCAGTACTGAATCACAATCACAATATTCAACCTAGCACCACCAATGCAGATCAAAATGCAACATCGGTAAATTTCTTCCTATCCTTCCCTCCACTCTTTGTTGTGAGGAGCCAAGTATTCCCACAATGATGAGCGCAGCCCAAAGTAAATTGAGATTTCCCCCTGAAGAAGCTTCTATTTGTGTGTGAAATGACTGTTATATTAGCAGGTATTCTTGCATGTGACACGCTCATATTTTGAGGTGTCTTTTAAGGCACCATCGTAGAAGAACAGTAAACCGTGAGGCTGTCTTAGTGCTAACACACATTGTGTTGCTATTATCACAAGGGCGCGGAGCAGCGGCGCCATCTTGCGGTGCGAAAGTGTAGCAGCCCCAACCGGAACACTTCCTGCCCGCCCACACAACATGGCCGCGTACTTGTAAATGTCACATTCCCCCTCATGCTGTCATGAGACCTTAAATTTAGCCTCGATAAACGAAAACTAAGGCCAGAGAATACAGACTGTACATTACTGAACAGTATCATCTTCACGTCATCTGTTATCCTGAGAGGTAATATCCTTAATTTCGCTCACTTTTTGCCATGTTAGCGGTTAGCATTCCCATTGCCGAGGTAGCGGTTCCATAAAGCTATACATAACAACCCGGACTCACTTCTAGAACCACAACTGTATTATAACTAATGTTCTTATTAACCGCTGTACATCTTGCAATAACGCTGTCATGTTGTGCTTTGTAGGACTGTGCAGAGGGCATCATGGTGCATTTATGTGAGTATGGGCTAAACGTGTCCAGGTGTAGATGAAATTTTTAAAGTGCAAATCATAACGAAAGAAATAATTATAATAATAAGCTCAGTGTGTCACTTAGTCTAAGGCCATGTCATGATTTCAGAGATGAGGTGATTTGTTTGGTCTTGTTGATATTGTTGTGTACAGTGTGTTTTTGTGCATACTGCATGTACTCAAGAGTAATAATGGAGCCATGCTCTGCAAAAACTTGTCACGTTTACTAAAATTAGGACTTCATCCCAGGCACATGTATTTGTGTTTAGGTCAAATTGATAAGACTGCGGCCTCACTCCCTGTTTCCAGTAAACACAATTCTAAGATTTGACTCTGATATAGCTGTATTGTTAAATGCTCTGGGTGCCGCCTCTGCATGCAGAGGTTTACTTCATTCATTTCACCAAAGCAGTAATTTGTTTCACCTGTATTTGAGTTTCTTTCTCCTTATCTTTTTGCAGCCTCAGCTCTCCTAAAGAAGTACCAGGGCGGGCACGTTGTGATCCGATTGGCCTTGGCAGGTCACAAACAGGCCAACCGACCGTTTTATCGCATCGTGGCAGCGTATAACAAGAGAGCGAGGGATGGTAAATATTTAGAGCAGCTGGGGACCTACGACCCCCTCCCCAACATCTACAATGAGAAACTGGTCAGCTTCAACTTTGACCGCATCAAGCACTGGATGGGCTGTGGAGCACACCCCACCAAGTCGGTGGCCCAGCTTTTAGGTGCGTGTCACAACTTGATTGAAGGCATGTTTGTCTCAGTCTATCGGGATTGCATAATGTTAATGATGGGCAGGTCTCGAAATTTGTTTTTCCTTTATCATTTGTTTACTGAAGGAGTTTACACACACACTGTGTACAAAAAATGATGTGTCACAGGGAAATGAGCAAATATGATATGAGGACTTACTGAACCATTACCCACAGTACTCTGTAGGAAAAAAAGTAAATAAAAATAGTCATCAAAACAGCCTCAATCCCAAATGAAAAAAAAACATTTATCCCATGTCACACTGTGGTTTGATACGTTGGATTATGCAAAATGTACAGTACTACTTACTTTTTCTATCCATTATTTATACCAGTTTCAAGTGTTGTGGCTGTAACTGGTTTATTCGTTCATAAAACAGTTTTTAAGCTGTAGCACCTCTTCGTCGGCACTAAATTTAATGTACATTGACAATAATCAATTATTTTTTAGATAGAACTTTGTGTAACCCTTTAACACTAAGACCAGGAGCTCACAAAATAAAAAAGGCATTTTCAGACTCTCATCGTTTCTTCTCTTTCCACAGGCCTGGCAGGTTTTTTCCCTCTGCATCCCATGATGATAACGGAGGCAGAGCGACGGATGGCTGCAGCACAGCAACAAGATACACCGGCAGAGGAAACTTTGAAGGAAGAGCATCTTCAGACAGAGCCTGAAGTGTGAGAGTTTCAGTGAAGGCCTGTTCATGTTCTGTTCAGTCCCAAATGGAGGCCACGTTTGGCTGAGAACTGCTGTTCAATTCCCCTGACTGGTTGTGGAACCAGAGTGAGACACACATAGGATGGATGCTTCTGATAATTCCTCACACTGGAACTATGGCAGCATCCAATTCACTGACTGTCCCCTGTTTGTTTTTACTGCTTTATGTTGATGTGGTGATTAAAATGATACATTGTCATTGATGTGATTTATGGTGGCATACAACTCCAATGGACAATCCAAGAATAGAATACAGAGTTTCATTTCCCTGATAGATTTATTATGAGTCACTGTTTACAACGCCCCTGATCCACTTTGCATTGCTTTCACCTGTAAGGAGAAAAAATTGTGAGTCACACATCAAACAACGAAAGAAAGAAATCAGAAGTGGGTGGGTTTGTGCAATAGCTGCTGGCAGGATTAATGGTACGTGGTTCCTTTTTGGTTCAATAGCGAACTCTCCACCTCCCCATGAACAATGAGGCGTTCGCAAGCAGCCTTTATAGGTGGAAAGTTACCACCCACCAGACTGAGGTACAACTGCTGGCCGGTAGCAGCATGATGGTATACTTAATCTGATTTGGAGGTTTGATCCTTGCAACTTGTGACTCGATAGCTCTTTCTAAACTAGACCCACAAAACGATGACAGACTTCTCTGAAATCAAGACTTGAAACCTATTACGATAATCAGTTGTGGGGAATAGTATATAAGTTAAATTGTGACAAAATACACTTGATAGGAGTCTAGTGGCAATGCAATAGATACACAGAAATAACAAGTTACAAAATACACATCAGTGTCTGCCACTACTCCTCCTTTAGTTATCACAATATCACTTCATCGTGTTACGATGAGATGAGAACCTAACTGACTACATCTTCATTAATGAGTCTGATACATTCTGTGCAGGTGGCATACGGTGTCTAATACTTTGTTTTACTTTTATGGTTCAGGCCTGTAGGTAATGGGGCGTTTTCGTGACTCACCTTGCTCTTACATAAAGCATAAGTGGAAATCATGGAGGAGTTCCGAACACCTTTTCCAGATTGCAAATACAGGCGTGGACTCAGTCCCCTAGGGACTGAAAATCATTACAAATGTGTGTTTTGAGCGTCATCACAGCTCCCTCTTCTTTGGCTGGTGCCGCTGAAATTGCACTTTCATGGCGTGCTCACGTCATGTTCCACCTAGTCACCTCATCGGAATTTGGTCCTTCATGCTGTCTTTTTGTTGCACACGGCAACTTTCCTTATCATTGTCATAGTGACGTTTGCCATCATTTCCAGATTGTTGCCACAGCATGTCAATATTGGACTTCAATGAACAATATTACACTGTCAACAGCAAAGGCTGAACTGTTCTGTTGGCCAAACTAATTAAAATCAAATTATTAGATGCCTATTTGGCATGTATGCATGATAAATACCAACCGAAAAGCCATTAATGTTACAAAACAAATTACAAGGTTTATAGTACATAATTAATAATGGCTAGAATAAAAAGAGATGTCCTTTTCTAAGTTTTGTCAGTGTGAAATTACCCACTGAAAGTCTAGTGAGGTTTATTTGTTAGATACATTATTTCCTGTATTTTAAATCTGTGGTTACAAAGTTTAGGAGTGTGGAAGGGCTCAAGGCAGTCCTGCATCCATTAGGCCACTCAGCCTGGACCCTCGTCTGCAAATGTGACAGCCCACCAAGACACTAGCTACTCCAATATAGACCGCCCCAGCAGGACTGGAACATGGGCTCTCACCTCTGTGTAAGGTACAGTATGCAGTGTTCCATGATCCAAAATCAACATGAAGTTGTTCTGATGAGTAATGGAGATGTGAGACCGATTGGCGTCAAGGTTTCTTCAAATGTACTGTATGTCGAAGGTAATGTTGTATTGCTTGGGGGATTGAAAGTAAAATAGAAACTCTTCCATAGAACAATTGTCATATCAAGATAACGCTGGTTGAAAGCATGATATGCCAACCATTTTTGTTGATCATCCTCACCCCACAAAATTAGGTTGATAAGAATCGAAACACCGTTTAAGTAAAGCATTATGAGGCAACAAGGTAAAGAATATCCAGAATCATTCAACACACTGTGTGACTTTAACATGTAGAGGTCGTCATAATGACTACATATTTCACACTTACTGAAATGTATCTAATTATATAATGTGAATCATGTAGTTGTATCACCCACCTCTTGTCTCACAAACCACAGTGACAATGCACGACGGTTAATGATTTAGACCTTGTGTCCCCCTTAACACACCCAAAGTCCACATCTTATACCTGGAGTGGCCAGAGACGTCACAATTCTTAGGTTTCTGAAACCAGGCACGTGTACAGGGTGTGAGTTTACTCACAGGGAACTTCACAAATCTGTACAGCAATAACACAAAACATTGCAAAGGTTTGCTTAGGGAGTAAACTACAGCTCAAGCAACCTCCTTCTGCCAGAGCCCATTAATGACACACTCTGGGAAATCTGGTGCCGATTGCTACATCGTTATACCACCTGACACTGCCCACAGGGACAGAGACTCTGATAACTTGTGGACAATTAGCAGGAGACATTGCAACAAGTTTACCTGTAGAGCATCAAAAAATCATCTGGTTCATCTTTCACTTTTGTTGATGGAGCAACGCTGCAATGAATGAAATATTTCAGCTTTCTGTTTTTCAGAAGAATACCTGATTGCAAGTGAAAATGTGGAGGAGGCTTGTCACAATTTTGACAATCCTATCCTTAATTGTTATAATTATTGTACTCAGCGTTTTTTTTGCACAACAAAAAGGTAAGTCGGTAAATTTCATTTTCACGTAGGAAGTGTGAAGTTTGTTTTGAATTACTTTAATGACCTTTTCGTAGATGATAGCTTCTAGCATCATCACTCTCATATTACTGCATGTCAACCTGCTATGACATCGACTTGATAGCTGTTAGCACCTCAAACCTGTCCGAAGTTTTTAAAAAAAATTCTTTGCTCTTCACTATAGATTAACACATAGGATACTACATTATGTCTAAGATCTCAAAGCAGAGTGTTATAAATGTACACTTGAACTTGAGCAAGTGATTTTGTTAGTTGGCGGAAAAATAATTGTGTTTCTTAGCAGTTTTGATTAGAAGAACATCCCTGAATTAAGAAATACTTTGGTGATCCTTCGAAGGTTAAAGTGTGATGCTGAGATGTTGAGAGCTGATACAATGTTCACATCGTGAGATGCACATGTGTAGGCAAAAGCTGTGGCAGGACATATCCAATAACATATCTGATAATTGCATATGACTGATCATCAATGAGGATGCAACTGTTACACAGACATTAGAGGGATCAGAGGTAAAAGATTTACAACCTCTCTAACATTTCTCCAGCAATATATTGCAGTTACAGAATAGCACAATAAATCGATTGATTAACTGATGAAGCAAGATTCCACAGATTAACAGAAATACAATGGATGTTGACAGATTATTGTGATTTAACGTAGAATCAAATTTTTAGAGCGTTGATTTGATGTAGAGATCAGAAAACATTGGCCAATCAAAAGATAAAGTAAACAGAGGTATGATGCCTTTCATTTTGATATTTATTCTGTAACAGGAAACAAGAACACAGCAAAAGATCAAGAAGATGATAGGTGGAAGACATCTGTGAAATCGAACCATGTAGCACTGAAACAAAAACCAACAACTATAAACATGTCAAGAAATATTTTTCTTCAGAATTTAGAAAGGAAAGCAATATTGAAAGATGGAAAATGGAAACATCGAACATCCTATAACACAAATTTTACACGCTCAAAAATGACCAACATATCCTTTAAAGACAAAATTCGAATAGAAAATTACAGTGTTGCTATATCCATGAAACAAACACAGCCAGGAGATAAAAAAGCCTCGTCTTACTCACAAATGAATCGAAAATCAACTGTAAATACAACTGATCTCGCATTGCCGGCTCTGGAGGAATTGTCAAGGAAAAAATCCAAATTAAGTGACGTCACAAGTGGAACACAGATGACCTCAAATCCGACAAGAAAAATGAAAACTGAGGCCATATCAAGAACTAATGGTACCAATGAACAAGATATTATAAGGGAAAAGAAAAAAGAAGCAGGTGTCAACAGCACATCTCCGGAAGTCACCAGAAGTACAATTTCCACCGAGAAGACAACTGAACTTCCGTTTACCAAAAGCACAGTTCATGAGCTTACTTCCACGTCACCGCTCTCACCATCGCCAACCACTGAACCCTTCAGTTCGACTACCACAAATAGTCCAATGACCACGAGAAGAACTGAGACTACTGCTACGACGCCAACGGAGAGCACTTTATCAACTGAGAGGACCACTGAGCTCTCCAGTACAACCACCACAACCAGAGAGGCAGGATCCACTTCCACAAACTCAATCACATCGTTCGCTAAAACCTCCACTCTCACGTCAACAACGGCTCCCGTCACCACAGTAGTCAGCAGCACATCTCCGGAAGTCACCAGAAGTACAATTTCCACCGAGAAGACAACTGAACTTCCGTTTACCAAAAGCACATTCATGAGCTTACTTCCACGTCACCGCTCTCACCATCGCCAACCACTGAACCCTTCAGTTCGACTACCACAAATAGTCCAGTGACCACGAGAAGAACTGAGACTACTGCTACGAGGCCAACGGAGAGCACTT
>OMPJ01010812.1:9649-24491 GCA_900312935.1 Carapus acus
CCACCCCGACCCTCCCCAGAGAACATGTGTGACAGACCACGTCCACATATGTCACAGTGGGCTGGGAGACGAGAGGGACTGGTGCATCTGAGTCTTTGACCAGGATGAAGAAATCCACAACCAGCCTTTAAACCGTGGCCTTGTAATGAATTTGCATGGCTCCTAATGTTTTTTTTTTTTTTTTTTCGTTGTTGTTGGGTTCCTTTCAGCTTCAAGTCCTCGTAGATGAACGGTAGTGGCATTTGCAGTGGCATCATAGTGCTAGATGTCTCGTCTGTTGTAGTGGCAGTAGTTGACATTGCATTGAAAGCAAACTGAATGTTGGTTGCATGATGACGGCTAACCTGCAGACAGTACGCTCGAAAAAATAATTCCTACCAAGCAAGTCTCCCTATGGAAAGAGGAAACTCATCAACACACTGCATTATGTCTTCTGTGTCGCTGTATTGCCCTAAAGGGATGTCCACAAATACGCCGTCTTCCATAGGAAGCACTGTTCCCAGATTTGCTGTCTACAGGCTACACATCATACGTTTGAAATGAGGCCTTTCAGTAATGTGCAAATAGCTCAGTGCATAACTGTGTTCTGGAAAACTGACCATGTTCGAGATTCAGTCATGAATTTATGGACTATAATCATTCTTGAAAGGCATCTTGTCAAACAGGCATTCAGAAATGTATTGGGATAATGGACAAAGGTCTGCTTGTGAAATTGCATTTTGAGTCGACATTACTTTCAATCAATTTGGTAGTTGGAATTTCTAATCATTCCAGTATTTACCACTGAATCCAGTGTTGGGAAATGTCTTTTCCCAGACTGCTGTATTGTTCCTCATTCATTTCCGTAAGACCTCAGCCAACCTGATGCGACTCAGTTACTTCTGGAATTTTTTTGCATGTCTTCGCTAACTGGGGCTGCTTCCCCGCAGATGTACAAGAAAGACCTGTACAACATGGAGGAGTCGGTGCGAGTCAACCATGGCATGAAGCAGTCGCTGAGCTACACCCACCAGCCCCCCTACCAGGACAAACAGCCATACCGTGAGTACGACCACCCGCCTTACGGATACGACGGAGGCGGCTACGCTGAACCAAAGCCTCACAACGCTGACTCGCACCTGCACTACGACAACCGAGTGCCTCATTACAACGAACAATGGCCCCCCTACGACCAGCAGACCTCATCCCAGCCCGCAGGTTACCAGCCAGGCCACCAACAACCTCTGGGCTACAACCCCCGACCCCATTACGAGGACGGGCCGGGGAGGGACTACAGCCCTCCTCAGCCGCGCTACGACGAGGCCCCGCCCACGGGCTACGACGGCCGACCGCGCCACAATAAGCCTGGGCCCATTCGGTACGACGAGCCCCCGCCCCCGCCCCCGGCAAGCTACGACACCCGCTCACCTTACGAGGCAGAGCACGGATTCCCCATCAACTCGCCGCGATCGCCTGAGCCTCCCAAGCAGTATTACGCCGAGTCTGGTCTGAGGCCCACCTACATGCCGGGGCCCTCCAACCGGGTCTACAAACCAGGGATGCACGAGCCCACCGTGAACTCGGAAACCACCGTTCCACCACCGAAACCAGAGACCTTGCCCTCCCCCGGTGCTTTAGCCGCCACCCCAGGCATGAAGGCGCTGCCGTCGCCGCCACGAGAAGACCCAGACGAGGACCCCGCAATGAAACCCCAGTCCGTGCTGAACAGAGTCAAGATGTTTGAAAACAAGCGGTCCGTGTCCATGGACAGGGCCAAAGAGGGAGACTCGTCTGCTCTCAGGGTACGTTCAAACCACTTTCTGCCTGCAAGGGAGGTGGTGATATTTATCCTGCCAAGTCAGGGACATTCATTTTCTAAAAGGAAACCAGCAAACATGCCTCACTTATGCTTAATTGCTCATGTGCATCTGTTTTTGGCTCTTATTTATCTCATATTTTTCATCCCTGAGCCAAGACAATTGTTTTTACAAATTGTGCATATAATATCAGTCATAGTGCCTCTTGGACACAAAATTCTTAGAAGCGTCGAGGATATGAATATGCAAGTGTTCTCATCATACACGATGATTAGTGTTGTACCGGTAAATGTTTTTTTGCACTGCAAAAATATTGTGACGTCCAGCTCAGTTGCCCAAAAGCCGTACGCAGAGGATATAAAATCTGAAATATCAACTAGGTTTTGATTAATAGCGCGCAATTACTTCCCCTCATAACCTGCAGCAGCACACGTTTGCATAATGGAAAATCTGCTTGTCAAGGAATACTTTTTTATATTCGCTCCCGCTATTTTGCAGCCTGCAGAGGTTCCCAAACCCATGAGCGCTCCTGGCCCTGTTCTCAAGGCCAACTCCCTCAGCAACCTGGAGCAGGAGAGGTCCTGCTATAGGTAGGTAGCCCCTAGCTCCGGCAGAGATGGGAAGCCTCACACATACAGTATATTATGCATGCTGTTATACAGTATGTGTATATCATTTGTGCTCCCCCTAGTGGACAGTGATCGCAGTGCGCTGAGCTGGATTTTGTCAACTGCACCCTCATTGCATGTTCCAAATCAATTCAGTATGTTTCTTTTAAACTTCAGAACCCCTGAGCCTCAGAAGCCCCTGTCAAAGCCCCTTGACGACATGGCAAGAACAAACCACTACGACCCCGACGAGGATGAGGAGTATTACAGGAAGCAGCTGTCCTACTTTGACCGGCGCAGCTTCGACAGCAAGGCCATGGGGCAGCCACCACCGGGCGTCAATCGCTTCCACGATCTGCCCAAACTGGCACAGCTGTCCTACCCATACAACAGGTACGCAAGTACACACACACACACACACACACACACATATGGACCACTTTTGAGCAGTGTCTCCCAGGTGAGGACTCACCACCTCGTGTCATTTGTGTCTCCCACCTTCCAGGATAGAGTCAGCGGAGAAGGCGAATCCTGCAGAGAAACAGTACGAGCCTCTGCCCCAGATCAGCCCCTCCAACCAGTTTGTGCCGCATCTCCCTGCAATCCCACCTGCCACGCTGCCCAAACTCAGCCCCAGCGACGGTAAGATCACCGTCTGCCCGCAGCTCATCCTTAATTTAGTTTCTTTGTCTTGTCTGCTGCTGTGATAGAGCAAATCTAGGACAGTGCTGTAGTAATAAGGGCTAAGTAGAATCGGCATGGCTCAGGAGGTGGAGCAGTAAGCTAGAGAGCAGTGTGGCCGCTCACCAAGCAGCGCGCCGCTAAAGAGGCAAATGTATATACATCAGCACCTTAAGATTCGCATTTAATTCGTTTTGTGACTGAGCTTGTATCTGAAATGATTCTTTTTTAGTTATAATAATAATAATAATGATAATGATGATGATAATAATAATAATAATAATAATAATAATAATAATAATAATAATAATAGTGATAATAATTGATACTTAGCACTATTATTAATGATAATAATAATAATAATGATAATAATGATAATAATAACGATAATAATAATAATAACAACAACAGCAATTATGATGATAATCATAATAATAATGTAATAATAATGATACATCTTTTTTTTTTCTTTTTTTTTTCTTTTTAAACTTAGATTTTTATTCTGTTCCGGCCAGAATAATCCGGTTTCGTGATGGTTAAACACCTAACGTCCGCACTAGATGCTTCTCCATGCCTCACCGCCGAGTGGATGTTGGTTCTCTTCTAAAAGTTCTCAAACCACCCATGACGAGCCTTGAATGATTGAATGAACCCTGAATGAACTTCCTGTTTCTTGTGCTCTTGTGCAAGTCGTCATAGATGGTGTGAGCTGTCATAGATAGTGCACACCCGTGTGCTTACTTGTGCTGACATCCCTAAACTCTCTGCATCCCTACTGCAGGCAGTAGGCATTATCCCTCAGATGTACTATGGCACATCAAAACCAATTTTCACTGTGCCGATATCGTTCCAGCAAACTCCATAGCAGAGCCGCTGAGCTCCCCTAATCCGAAACCGGAGCTGGCAGCGTTGAGGCCTCCCAGCAGAGACGACTCCACCCCAGGGAGCTACCTGCAGCCCCGCGGCGTCACCGACAAGTCCCCGGTCAACGGCACCGAGGTGCCCCCCAAAGCTCTCGGCACGTCCGCCCCCACCGGCTACAACCGCTATGTCCCCAAGCCTTACACCAGCTCAGCTCGCCCCTTCGAACGCAAGTTCGAGAGTCCCAAGTTCAACCACAACCTGCTGCCCAACGACACACAGGTGAAGACGGAGCTGCTCGGCAAACCCGGCGTGGTGAGCGGCAACAACAGCGGCGAGAAGCTGCCGCCGCCACCGCAGCCGCTGGATCACGACAGCGGCCTGGACACCTTCACTCGCACCATGGACAACAGGCCCAAATACCAGCACAATAACATCAACGCCATCCCCGTCGCCATTCCTGTCAGGTAAGCGCGCCGCCTCCCCAGCAGCCCCGCGACCGCCTCTGTACCCTCTTCTAATCCAGTCGGGGGCGTTTGTCCACCAGCCCCAGCGCGCTGGACGACGAGGACGAGGACGAAGGCCACACGGTGGTGGCCACGGCTCGAGGAATCTTCAACTGCAACGGAGGCGTCCTCAGCTCCATCGAGACGGGCGTCAGCATCATCATCCCGCAGGGCGCCATCCCCGAGAGCGTGGAGCAGGAGATCTACTTCAAGGTGTGCCGCGACAACAGCATCCTGCCCCCCCTCGACAAGGAGAAAGGTCAGTGCCGCCTTCCTGCAGCATCTTAGAAGACACACACACACACACACTTGTCAGATTGTTGTATTGCCAACATAATTTCCTTTGACTCGGTTGTATCACTTCACAATCTCATTTTAACCTCCATATGTTGGCAGTAATAGTGTATACCAACACACTCCTTCCACTCTCTCTCTCACACACACACACACACAGACACACACACATGCACTGATGGGTTTCTGTGTCCACACAGGAGAAACGCTGCTAAGCCCACTGGTGATGTGTGGCCCTCACGGACTGAAGTTCCTGAAGCCTGTGGAGCTGCGCTTACCTCACTGTGCGTCTATGACCCCTGATGGTTGGTCTTTTGCTCTAAAATCCTCCGACTCCTCGTCGGGTACGCTGTCCTCTCTCTCTCTGTCCTTATTGGGTCTGTGGGACTTGTTGGTGGTGCAGGACACGTCCTTCACGTCATCCATCTCACCCCCTCCTTCTGCGTTTTCAGCCTTCCCCTCTTTGTTTCCTGCATGCGACTTTGTGGTTGTATTTTTGCGTAGGTGCAAAAATATGTGTCGACATCTTATTTTTTTGTGATTTTTATCCAATTTTCAAGTCATCCATCAGTTCCTGTGAGTGCATTTATAGTCTTAGTTTTATCATGTGGTGTTTACTGTTGAGGCCAGTAAGTGATACATCAATAATTCAAGCACACAAACTGATTGTAAGTGGTGGTTAAATACCTGACAATCCATTTGTTGTAAACAAGGCTTGCTGTTAAAAGCTTGTGTTAAGATGCAACACCTAAATAGAGAGCGCGAGCAAGACCACACAGCTGCTCATGTCTTGTCCTCCTCCCCCCACAGGTGATCCCAAGACCTGGCAGAACAAATCTCTCCCTGGAGACCCAAACTACCTGGTGGGTGCAAACTGTGTGTCTGTGCTCATCGACCACTTCTGAAGAGGGCGACAGCTGGCCTGTTAGTGAATGTGACAAACTGAGGGGAGAGCAGCGGCTGCTGCCGCGCTCCCGGCAAAACCGCGGCAGGGTGCACAATGCTCGATGAAGTACGAACTCGATACCTTCACGTTGTTTACTGTGCCCGGAAAAAAAAAGAAGAAAAAAAAGAAACCACAGGGGAGGAGTCCAGCGTCTTCACATGCTGAACTTGTATTCCTTTCTTTCATTTGGTTTGGTGCTTTCAAGGCTTGCAAAAAATAAAAAAGATTTAAACACGTTATTATAAACAATGGGACTGATGTTGAAATGCATGACCAGTGCCACAGACTGAATAATCTCATTTTGACATTTTTAGCTAATTTTTGTAAAAGGTCAGCAGCGCGAGAAAAGGGAGACATTTTGGAAAAAAATCTGTTTATTACCGCCGTGGGAAATTTTGCGCATCGTAACGAATAAACTCACAAACGGCAAAGTTGTTATATGCAAAACATGGAGTTTGTGAGGGCTGTGGCTCATGTGTTTCCCCTCATTAAGGATCTCAGAGGACTCCAGTGGGGTGATGGGGCAGGCGGGGGGGTGATTGAGCCTAACCAGAGCGATGAAGGAAGACAGGTAACATGAAGATTTAAAAAAAAAAAAAAAAATACAGAGAAATGAAGATGAAGGAGGATTAAGTAGTAGTGTCAGACGCCCATTTGTTCCGACTGGGGCTCATAATGTTAAAAAGCAGATGCTTTGTAGCAACGTTTTACCGTAGATAAATATACTGACTTGATTTTTTGTCAAACTCCTGCTGTCTAGAGATCTATGCATGTGCTACGACTCAGGTCCAGACGCCTGCTACTACTACTAAGTTCAACCACACACACGGAAATCCCATCGTACACTGCAAGCAGTGATGCCTTATCTGCATAAATAAACGTTTCAGTCCCAACTTTTGAGACACGGTGGGGTGGGGGGGGATCGGTACTTCAGTCAAAGTCGAGTGGTGGACGGAGAAAGTCGTCTCTGCATTCTGTCATCACAGTGAACTGGGGATTTAGCACACGAGAATAATGGCGGCCGGTGAAAAGTTATGCTTTCCTTTCCTGCTATGCATATGAAGTCTGAGGAAATACACACACAAAAAAGAGACACACACACACACCTACACACACACACACACACACTAGAAGATGTATAAAATGTGGCTGTACATACTGCTAGCATATGGCCTTGGTTCTCTGTAAATGAACTTTTTTGTACATCTTTGTTATTTTGTATAAAAGAGGAAGAAAATGTTTGTTTAAAAAAGACAAAGCCGTTACATTGGTTATGTTTATATTCTGGTTATACCCTGAGCCTTGGAACTGACATAAGCAGTAATAAGTCTGACTTTTCTACCAACCTACACACACACACATACACACACACACCCCACACCCCACCACACACAGTCTGGCATACATTGACACACACTCGAACACTACGTAAGGCATTTTTAACAGTCGGAACACTTTTTATTCTTATTTACAAATAGAAAAGTGCTCGGTTTAAATGATTTTAAAAGATGTACACTACACGAGGGGGTCTGCTGAGACGAGTGGTCCCTTCCATTATTTGTGATACTGGATGCTGTATTGTGTGCCCTGAAATGTATTTTTGTACTAATAGACAATTTATTATGGCACATCAGTACGATTTTCTTTTGATATGATAACACTGCTTCAACCCGGCACTACTTTACTTTCCCGTGTGGCTAACATTCTTTATTTATTATTTTGGTTCTTCTTTGGTTCGATGTATAATTTTATTTTCCCCTTTGCGACACATTTCTAAGTATACCACTGTATTAATAAATAAAATCATTTTTAAAGTAAGCGCTCCTTTTCCAGTAGCGTGATGGGTTGTTGCTCAGTGAAGCAGCTGTTTTCTGTGAACACACCCAAGTTGTTCTTCCCTCCGAACGCTATGCTGGATTCCTGTGTGGGTTGTGCACTGGCGATGGAGGAGAACTCCTCCTGGCTCTAGAATTTTCTGTAATGCGACGCAGCTCCGCTGTGTTCCCTGCAGCAGAATGATAAACTACTCGGCTGACTTGTTTAGTGCCACCGACATATTATCTCGCACTCGTAGTTTTCAGTAGGTAGTATTGCGAACCTATATGCTGTATGCAGACAGAACAGAATAACCAATCATTTTTTAAATAACCATTTAATAATCACATTTTTCCATACCTGATATTTAGCACCGGATTTGTTCTTGTATAGAATTGTCTTCATTTAATTTTTATTCTGCACCCTGCCCTGTGACTCACCGCCAAATATGTAGAAGCAACACGAAAGCTGTTAGCGACCGTTGGGAAATAACATCTTTTTTCGGCTGCTCCCTTCAAGGGACACCATAGCAGACCATCAGTCTCCACTGAAACACCCACTGTCCTCATGTCCTCCTTAACTGCATCCATGAACCTTCTCTGTGGTCTTCCTCTTTTCCTCCATCCTGGCAGCTTTATCTCCAACACCCTCTGTTCAATATGTCCATGTGATCAAACCATCACAATCTGGCCTGTCTGACCTTCTACCCAAAGCAGAGAGGCAAGAAACAGGAACTATCAAACAAGTGAAAAATCACAAGTGGTAAAGCTGTAAATGTGTCCGAACTTGAACTTTTTTAAACTATGATGCAATCCCTGTGTTGATTCCAGGCTTCTCTAGGAGCCATGTTGACGTGTTGTTGGGCAGGGCACTGAGTCAGAGCTGCTCAGAGGTCAAGACCAACTGACTGAGCAGGGGCTGATGTCATTGGTCATTTACATACGTGGAACATCTGAGCAGCTTTTTATTAATCAATGTGCTGCATCATAAAAAACACATTAAAGCCCAAACGCCGACATTATAACCACACACACACACACACACACGGAATTAAAACACGCAATCAAATTAGAATTACAGTGTTGAGATGTTACAGTTTGTCAAATGTGGAGACGCGGAGCCTCCACATTTGTCTGTTTGCAGAGCTGCGGCCTCTCCGAGCGGCTCCCAGGAGTTACGCACAAACTGTTTTAGTTCTTTCTGCGTTAGAGTTTCACTTCTCCAGAGCTTATGGCGTGGTGAAGGCGCTCGTCCAGCCGAACGTACGTCTTTCTCTGAGTGTCCAGGAAGTACAGAGGATCCTCGATCCGTGTGGGGTCGAATCCCTCGCTCACCAACTTGACTTTCTTCATTTTGAACGTCCCCGTCATCTCCAGGCAGGGCTGGGCCGGGAATGAGAGAAGTGGGTGAGAAATTAACCACCAAAACCGGGCATATAGGTCGTAGAAACTCTATAAACTGGAAAAAAAACTAATCCCACCATTTATGTTTGGCCATTCTCATGTTAAAAAAATGAATTGAAACCTGAAAAACCTGCCAAAACTGGCCCAGCCATGATTCCACGGTTCCATAAAATCTGACAAACTTCATCTGTTACCTGGATCCTGATGAAGCGAGGCCACGCGTAGGACGGTAGGTAGGACGCCACCTGCTTGTAGGTGTCAGAACAGCGGAACTCTTCGCCTTCTGTAAGAGCGATGGCCGCCATGCCGATCCTCCCCTCGTGACCTTCACCGGGGTTGGAGCAGAGCGGAGAACAAAGAGTATTGCCACGCCCAGAAGGAGAAACGTCGGACTTTGACTGTCTCATAAATGCACCGGGCGGGACGCGCACCTTCAACTTTGACCCCGTAGACGTTCGCCACCGAGATGCCGTCGACTGTTGTGAGGATGTCTGCCACCTCTGACGTGGCCACGTTCTCTCCTTTCCACCTGCAGCAGGGACGGAGAAGCAAAGGGCGTGAGCGAAACCTACAGCTGGGAGAGGCAGGGAGGCGCTCAGACATAGACTGGTTGACCTTTGACCCATGGCACCTCTGGAGAGCAAACACTGGTTGTTTATGTTACCTGCACGAGCTTTCGTTGTGTGTGTGACTGAGTGAGTGTCTAAGTAACACAAGTGCCCATCCTCAATCCATGGTTTGTTTCACTCTGTCTGAATTTACTCGTTGTGTGAGACACAAGCAAAGCCACTCTGGTCTTTGGTGGTAGCACAACTTTACCCATGAACCAGAATGCAGAAAAAGGAGAAGCCGAGATGTTACTGGTTTGACTCTGGCCTAAACCCCCCACTAACCCTGTCAGAGGAATGTTGACCTCTCTCTCAAGACACGTAATCCCAAAGAATCTTGAAGAAAATGGCTACAAGGCAGGGGACGTCATTGCTATTGAAAGAATATTCATGAAGTCCATTCATGATCCGAATCATCGTCTGGATTTCATGACACCTCAATCTACCGTTTCACGCCCCACAGACCGTGGCCATCGCTGCTGGCGAGCTGTAATGCCAAATGCCAGAGATTGGCGCGAGAGATTGGAGATCAGCAGCACAAAGGACTGCAGGATGTGTGTGTGTGTTCCTTGTGTCCTGTGACGAGCACACTTCCTGCAATTGCCTCCAACTGCCGTCGCCGCTGGCCAATAGCCACCTCATGACAAAAGCGTTGTGAGGTGTCCCACTCTTGTTGCTGGCTGCAGTCTGCCTGCCTCACCCTCAGACTCACCAGGAACAAGAGTGGGTTTGACGAAGAGTTGCGCTCTTTCAACTGCCGTGAAACCGATACGTACCGCTAAGGAATCGCAACTCGCCTGAAAGTGTCTCCGACTCGATCCTGGAAGAAGACGAAGCCTTCGCTATCGAAGCGCAGCAGGTCGCCAGTGTTGAAGTAGAGGTCTCCTTTGGTCAGGACGTTGCTGAGCCTCTTCTTGTCCGTCTGCTGCTCGTTGCCGGCGTAACCGACGAAGGGCGTCCTCCTGGTGATCTGTCCCACCAGCAGGCCTGTCTCGCCTGGAAAAGACATGTTTGCGTCTCTGGCCTACGAGCCACATCACAACTGGGGACCTTCATCGCATACTCGAGTGTGTGCTCACCTCTGTCTGCCTTGACACACAAACCCTCCGAGTTCCTGACGGGCTCCTCTTTCTCGATATCGAACTTGATCAAAACGTACGGGAAGAAGTACTGGAAGACAGTGGACAGATTATAGTCCGGTGGAGAATCCAAATTATAACTAGTCCCACGCATCCCTTGCCAACCTTGTGCAGGAGATTGATCCGTCCAACCGCTCCCACTTTGGACGTGTAGTTTATGAAGCCGATGTTTCCCTCGGTGGCGGCGTACAGCTCCCGCACTTTGATGTCGCCGAAGCGATGGAGAAAGTCGGACCAGACGTCGGATCGGACGCCATTGCCGATGGCTATCCTCACGCGGTGGTCTCGGTCGTTGTCTTTCTGTAGAGGCAGAGCAGAGCTCGTTACTGCCTTAAGTGCAATGCAGAACAAACTGGAAAAGGTTAAAACAGCTTCTGGCCAAGTGAGATGCTTGAATTATACCTTTGCTAATCACTTTATTCCGGCATGTAAACGCCTTAACTACATTAAGCTGCTGTGCAAGTTCCCAAAGTACCTGTTGCTTAGTGTGTGCTCTCACACATTGTGTGTGTGTGTGCCTGAGCTGCACATCTGGTGTAAACTAACACAAAATGTATATTATATATATATCTTATTTTCAGTGATAATCCCACCTGTGTATTTCATGTAATTTATGTGTTTTTCAAATATTATTTAGTGCATTTTTTATGTACCGTCTATGTGTTTTTTTAAGTTTTTCTGGCCACCTCTGAGATTGTGTGGAAGGACTCTGAGTAGCTGATCCAACAGGTAGATCTGGACAAGGATTCTTACCGAATCTTATCTTATCAAATACTTGTGTCAGGCGCCAATTACATTGTTTCAATTTCATTTTCTTCCTCCCCCCTTTCAAAAATGTCATGAAAGAAAATGGGACATATGTGAGAAACCACGCTTGTTCTATCAATCAGCAGAGAAACAGGCTGAATAGCACTGAGTGGCTGATTTCCCCTTGTGGCATCGCTCCGATGGAGGAGTGGATGTAGATCATCTCTCTGCATTTTAAACTGACTTTCGTTAGACCTCATCTACCGTTGTGCCCCTGTCATTGCCCTCTGAACAGCTGTGCTTGCGTGTGTGCATGTGTGTGTGGGTGCGTGCGCGCATGCGTTCGTGTGTGTCTGACATGTGTCTCACCTTGGGTGTGTGACAGAGGTAACGCATTGTTTCACCAATGTACTGCATCACTGTCACGTTGTATTTTCTGCAGTCGTCCCAGAACTGCGAGGCAGAGAACTTCCTCCTCAGCACTATGGTTGAGCCTGCAAAAACAAAACAAACAAACAAAAGAGGACATTTCAGGAGTTTAGGATCAGAATTCTACCTTGAACACTGGTTGAATCTGTGTGTGTGGCCATGAGGATCTTTACCCCTCTCCATGGATCCCACCATGCCGATGAGGAAGCCAGCGCTGTGATACAGAGGAAGGTTGATGTAGAAGACGTCATCTCCTCCAACGCCACTCGCAGCCTGGATGAAGGAGGCACCCCAGACCTTCTCGTGCGTGATAATGGCAGCTTTAGGCAAACCTACATCCAGCAGCCGCCAAGAAATAAACAAATTAAAAAAGAATAAGAGTCTTGCAGTATTACCTGCTCCTCTCTGACCAGCTCTATCTGAGATTATTCCATTGTTTCGGCCATGTGCGGCCAAACTGTGCAAGGCAGCCACAAAATCAGGAGACATTGAATAACGCGAGATGTTCCCCTTTGCAAAGATGTCAGATGTGTCCGGGGAGAACCAACGTGGAGCGAGAAGGCAGAGATTAAAAACCCCAGAGTTGAGAAATCCGAGAGGCAGGACAGCACGCACACGTCTAGAACTTTGACGGTCTACGTCTAGAAAACAGGGCATCGCATGATTTCGTTGTGAGCCCATAGATCTCAGGGCAGATATCAAACACTGAGCATTTTTACATTTTGAAGTCAAATGCGTCCCATTTCGCCCGGAAATGTCAAAGTAATCGGCAGATAGGATAAATCTCCAAACTGAGTGGGGAAACCACCACGCAACAGTCTTTTATGCTCCCTTATGTGTACCAGGTATATAATTCAGTTCAATTCCTTTCTATTTGTTGTGCTCCAAATCATAACAGAGGTTATTTCAAGGCACTTTCCAAGATGGAGCAGCTAGAGCTGCCTTACATTTAACATGCAAACTCTACATGACAAACACACAGAGACCCAGCATATCCCCCATTAGCAACACAGGTGAGGAAAAACTCCCCTTTAGCGGGAAGAAACCTCACGTACCACCTCACAAAACTTTGTCCTCATGTACATGTACCTCTGTTCCATTTCATGATCCTTGTTTTTCCTTTTCTATGTTGGACATGCATTGTATTCAGTCTCTTTGTTAATTGAATTTGTTCTCCATAGCTATTACAATAAAGCTGAAGTATGAGTCTGAGTCCAAACTAGAGAAATTGGCAATGTGGACCGCTCAACGTTTGACACCAGAAATCCGTAAAACGGTGCATTAAAGCACTTCTGCACTCTAAATCCATAAGTAAAATACATTTCCTACATTTTGAGATTAAACACGTCCCTGTATGCACAAGAATGTCCAAGTCAATCACTTGCGAACTATGTACTTCCGGGGATTACGGTACTAAAGTGTGCTGTCTTTCTTTCTTATGAAACCTCATATTGCTTTTGTCTGCCCTTTCTCCGTTTTGGAGGAATTGCTCGGCCATTGTACCTCAGAAAGCCAAGAACATAACCAGCTCCACTCTCTGGACTAAGCGGAACCTTTTCATTCAAGTATCGTATGAGATGAGTTACACACCATTGGCTCATATTAACACATGGATAATAACAACACTATAAAAAATGAAGACAAACTCGTCCTGCAACCTAAGCCCCCTGCCCGTCTAACTCCACTAGCAGCCACAGCAGACCTGTGGTCCCCGACGTGTAGATGTAGAGCGCCGTGGTCCTGATCTGGACGTTGGCCCTCAGCTCCCGGGGCAGCGGCTCGTCCGAGGCCTGTTCGATCTGGTCCGCTAGAGGCTTGACGCCCTCCAGGCTGCAGGTCTCTGAAAGGGTGAAGACGCTGATCCCTCGCTCTCTCAACGACGGCAGGATTTCCTCGACAGCATCCTGGAGAGCTGGGAAGACAACACACGCACCTTCAGCTCTGGGGAGCTCTGTGTGTTATTGCGCAACGCAGCACATGGTGCCTGAGGTCTGGGACTGACAGGGCAAACGCAAGAAAAAGGGGGGAAGTAGGTGAAAGGTGACTCCCCCTCTAATCAAACACTGCGGGACATTTCCTGGAGAGCCTGTGGAAGTTTGCCAGTATGGAGGAACGACAGTGTACACTGACAGACAGAGACGTTGTCCCTGAGAAGTCTCGGTTAGCGTTGAGGAGAAGCGCGTAATCGGCGAGGAAAGGGATGGAGTACTTGGCTCGGACTCTCGGCTGAGCCATGTCAGCCCAGGACGCGCTGGATCTCAACTTGAACGTATTCGCTTCACGTTGCGCGACTTGACGCATGTCGAGTTCCCATGCGGAGACAAAGTTTCTCAGAGCATGTCTCCACCCAGGCTGTTGGGGAAGACATGGTGATTTACCACCTGCATACTTGAGCGAAAATGAATACGCTGGTGTGTGTGTGTGTGTGTGTGTGTGTGCGCGCGCGCGTCTGTGTGAGTTACTGCTGGTGGGGGGTTGCAGAGGCCCCACACAGGGTGCGTGAGGGACGTCTGTCTCCACGTTTGTCTTACTTGGAGAGGTGATGAGGACTTTGGCCCCGCAGCAAGAGAGGCAGTGCAACAGAGACTTGGACCGAATGTTGAAGTTGAGCAGCGCGGCCTGACAGCCCAGTTTGGCCAAACCGAGCCAAGTCCAGATGAAGTCCGGCTCGTTGGGCAGAAACAGAGCCACCGCGTCCCCCTCCTCCAGCCGCGCCACAGCCCGCAGCGCTCGGCCCACCTTGTTGCTCTGTCGGTCCACACGGGCGTAGGAGAAGGCGTCGCCCTCGAAGTGGACAAATGTCTTGTCCGGGTGCGTCCTGGCCGCGTCCACGAAGCGGTCAACGATGCTGTAGAAAGGTCGGAGCTTCTTGTAGCGGACCATCCGCATGCCGAGCATTAGGCTCCGCAACGTGTAGGCGCAGTCCTCCGCCAAGTACGGGAAGAGTTTGGAGACGAGGCCGGCGCACAGAACAGCCAGGCCGGCCAGGGCGGTGAGCCACACGGACAT
>OMPJ01010814.1:0-10140 GCA_900312935.1 Carapus acus
ATGGCCTTCAGGTTGGCCTGCTGCACCTCACTGTGTTTAGCCCAGATGATCTTCCCGTTGGTGTCCATGGACATGGCCGGCTCCTCACGACCCACCTGGGGGTTCAGGTTTGGAGTTTATTACCAGTCATACCAGATATGGGCAAACTACGGCCCGTGGGCCGTTATGCTGGTAAATCCAGCCCACCGAACTTATCCGATTTAACGAAAAAAAAATCAACATTTTTTCCTTTTCCTTGCAATGCCTGCATTTCCCCAATAGATGGCACACTGGCCGTTGATGGACCTCTGTAGGAGTGTAGTGATTTAATTTTTATTCCTTTTTCACTTTCCTGTTTCAGGTTGAGCCCTCCGGAAAAAATGAGCGGACCAGAGAAAAGGAAAGTGAACAGTGAGTGCCAAGTGTTTAATAAAGAGTGGACAAAATGACATTTTTTCACTAAAATCCGATCAACGGCTGTATGTCTGTTATGCCAAGAAGCTGTTGCTGTTTTCAGATATCAGCTGTCACTTTGACACAAAGTATGCAAACCGCAAGCAAGAATGGGGTGCTACTACACAGAGGTTGGTGGCCAATTTACAGACTCAGCAGAGTTTTTTTCGCCAGCTAACTGCGATCCAAGAGTAAAGTACCAAAGCAAGTTTTTTCCTGGCATTCAAATTAGGAAAGGCTGGGAAAGATTTTGTCCGAAAGCCAGTTTTTGAAAGAATGCATAGTTGAAAAAGCAGATCTCTTGTATCCGGAGAACAAAGGCAAATTTGAAAAAATCTCTGGTAAGAGTCAAGGGAGGGGAAAGACAGGAGGAGAGGACTTGTATGTACAGGTGTCTGTTCGCATCGAAAGTTTGGGGTGCGGCTTCAAATTAAGAGCGATACGCGCATTTACACACTGCAGCGGTACAGTAGCTTCATTAACACCCCACACACCGCTCTCAGTATAGAGACCCACCTCTAGTTTTTGCTGCAGGCAAAATATTTAATACTACTACTACTTATAATAATCTCTGTGCACTAGGCATTTGTATTTGTATGGTCACCTTGATGATGATGCTGCCCTCATCATAGCCCAAAGCCACGTTGTTGGAGCCCCTGAGGCCGCACACACACCAGACCCGCTCCATGCCGTAATTCAGAGTACTCTCCAGACGGTACGTACTGGAGTGCCAGATACGCACTGTGCCTGGTCAGAAGGAGATCAGGGGTCAGAGTCTTCTTTCAGTCATTCCTGAATGTGCGTGTGTGTGTGAGTGCCACTAACCATCTTCTGAGCCTGTGATGATGATTGGCAGCTCGGGATGGAAGCTGACACAGGAGACGTTCTGGGCATGGCCCTCTAGAGTCTGGACACAGGTCTTGTTCTGCAAAACAAACATGTGTGCACAACACGGAGTGGTAAGTTTATATGTGCAGGTAAGAGTTAGTACAATTCTTAATTCAAAGAAAACTGTCACACAACTTCGAGCCATATCCGAACCTCAACTAACAGAAGAGATGAAAAGCGACAACAATTAGGGCACTGAAGCAGCTCTTCCCTACCTGGTAGTCCCAGATCTTCACCAAACGGTCATCAGCGCCGGATATCAGATAAGGTTTGTCTCCTCCACTGTAGTAGTCAATACAGTTGACTCCTTTCTCGTGGCCTTCCAAAGTGAAATTAGGAGAGGAAGACCCCAGCTGCCACACCTGCACACACACATGCGGGTTCGAAGCAGGAAATCTACACCAATGGGCAGCAAAATGTCTAAATACAGAGGCGACATTTGTCGGGCGATACCTTGATAGTCCTGTCCAGGGAGGCACTGGCAAACTGGTTGTTGTCTTTGGGGTTGATGACAATTTGCATGACATAATGAGTGTGTCCCTCAAACACCTGGCTGCAGGACCACTTTTTCTCCCAGTCCCACAGCTTGATCAACATGTCGTCTGCAACAATACCACAAACATATTGAAATCCTGGTGCATAGCAGTCACTACAGTGGACAGCTACTAAAAAGTATCTTTCCCCCAAAAAAAGCATAGGTTTTTATGATTTAACTGCTCATTAGCCGATGGAGTGTTCTCTGCTGCTATGGTCCGTTGAGGTCAATTCAGTGGTCTGTGTAACTGTAGGTAAATTCAAGTTTAATCCAAAATGGCAGATAAACAGCCACCTGTGCCGATCACCATAAACATATCCTGTCAATCCTTCGTTACTAGAAGAGCTCCGCAGGTAAAAATAAATATGATGTTGATAGAAACATCTAGGGAAGACTATTATTGGTTCGGAATATGAAAAAGAGTTTTGTTACTACTCATTTGGAAATATTTCATTCTGACTGTATATTACTTACTTAACTTATAAATATTACACTGCATTAGCACAGATGTTCAAACACATGCTGGATATTTGCTTTGTTGTGATGTACTTTTAATTTTGTTATTATTTTGTTATTTTTCAGGTAAAGTAACCTTAAGTGTTTAAGAATCAGTTAATAAGCTAATTCCCTCCGTGCTGGTGTTTCTAGGCAAACTGACATTTTAAGAAGTGTGTGTCTGATTGGGCTGTCACTTTGACAATAATGCCGCGTTCCAGGCTTCTCGTAACTGGTAACTTTCAAGTTTGAGATTCACGAGTCACGGCTTCAAACTGTTCCAGGCACCGCCATCTGCCATTGGTCCGTCATTTTTGGATACAAAAAATACACTGCGTGACATCGAACGCGGAAGTTGGAGTACTACAATCGAGTTCAGAGTCTTGAGTTCACAGGTTTGGCTGTAGCCCCACCCATGTTTAACTAGTAAATTACGAGTTACGAGTAGCCTGGAATGCGGCATAACGAAATTCACATGCATCGTGGGAAACGTAGTTTGTGGATAAATACATGCTTAAAGATGGATAAACTTGTTCTGAGATAATCATTCAACGGCTCTTCAAAGCACGGGGTGACGCAGCATTGCACTAATGCTTGTTTGGAACTTGCAAATGCTGATGCTCTGCTGTATGTTGAAGCATACTAGATCCAGTGGGGATGCGTACCGCTGCTTGTGAGGATGTAGGGCTGCGTCGGATGAACAGCAATGCAGCGAATGTAGTCAGAATGGGCCTCAAACATGTGGACTCGCTCCAAAGTGTTATAGTTAAAAACACGGATCTGCATGTCGTCCTGTGTGGAGGAAGAGACAGTGCGTTTGTGTGTGATACAGCTGACTGGGGCTTAACCTTATGGTGTCCCATCACAAACATCAAATCCTGCAAAATTTGATTTCCTTGTCCATTACACACCATGCGTGCATACAGTCGAGTATCCAGTTTACTCACCGCTCCAGTGATGACCCAGTTCTTCCTGGCAACAAACTTTGATGCTCTAACAGGGAGGTCACAAACCTCAAAGGTCTTGACCAGAGTCTGAGGGACAAAGCCACAGTCATTAAGCCACGTGGATAGATGTGGGGATGTAAACATACACGTTTAATGACGTGTGCTGAAGACAATTTGTTCACAACCAAACTCACATCATATTCACTCGAAGTATAGTAGTGTGTGTGTTCATACCTGAGTTTCGTGGTTCCACACACACACGCTGCCGTTGTACAGGCTGGCCAGCATCCACGGCTCGGTCGGGTGCAGGTCTACGCTCTTGACTCGGTCCGACCGAGCCGTCAGCCTCCGCTTTATGTCCAGCCTCAGAGGCTAACCCGACAGGAGAAACAACAGCGTCACTGGGGTTTATTTCCGCTTGATAGCGAGTCAGAAAGTCTCAATAACGCGACAAAAACACAGGGGCCACTTAACTATCTGGGCAGATATCAAGCCCGCCTCTGCTTTAGCTGCTCCCTCCTGTCAAGTAAGCTAATGACTTTTACTGTGCTAGTTATGCGATTGCGATATTGATATCAGGCGGCATGCCTCCGGGTTGAGTGGATAATTCGATGACACACAAAATATGAAGACTTTTGAAGATATGAAGATATTTGCTGTAAAGGTTACATACACGTATTCATGCTAGCTCATGCTAACTAGCCGCTGAGCTGTTTTCAATGTAGTCAGACTGCTCGGTATGGTTTCAAATAGATTTTAAAAGGTAGAAACGTGAAAACATCCAAAGTAGAACATGTTTTCATAATCTCTCACCATGATTGCGTGACCTTTGTCTTTCCAGGCAAATGAATGAGTCGGAGACAGTTACAATTCTGGTTGAGTGTGAGCAGCGTAGTGGACACTGACGTGGAACTTCCTGGAAGCAAAATCTCGCGAGAGCTGTGTGACGGTACGTGTTGACACAGGATAGAGGTCAGTGAGCGGAGCATCTGAGGTGAGGGGGGATGGGAAGTCGGACCACACCGGCAGATATGATTACTTGATATGTTTTTAATCCGTGATTATGCAAAGGCCATGCGTTTGACTCTTTCTCTTTTTTTTTTCATTATCGAAACCCTATGTTTCCAGTTTCCATTCTGTCCTCAATGGCCAAACACTTATTTGATTTCCCAGGGGTGCAACTAAACCGGTTCTCAGGACATTTTATGGACTTATTAAAATACATTACTCCACGAGAGATTGAATTCAGGTCTCTTCCTAACACCACGATGAAAACGTTACAGGGACATTACTACAGGTCCATGGAGATTGAGCATTATGCTGAGGGAAGGCAGTTAAAGACATGAAAAGAAAGCGATCTCATCACACCCTTTTCAATGCGTTGACACTGGGAGGTTTGAAATGTGTAATGGAGATCGTATATATGTGGACATGCGTGTGTTTGAGTGAGAAACTATCATCACATACTGTAATTTAAATTGCCCATGAGGTTTAGTGAGCTAAGGATATGTTAATACACTCAGCTCCTGCTCACAATCACATTTATCAGTAGTTTCAGTAGAGTCTAACCCAATGGCACTGTGAGGGGTTCACAGGCACAGACGTTTGCATTCTAACCGAGTGAAGGAGGTTTAAAAAAGAAGAGTGACGACAAACAATCAATCATATCTGAAAAACATTGGTTTATTTTCCTCCAAAGAGCAACAAGCATGTGTGTTTTTGAAGCCAATGAAAACATAAACATAGAAGCCATTAAACATCTACTCCTTCCTCTTGAAGACTTGAAGGCAAACCACATCCTCACACGTGAGCTCCTGTGAGTGCGAAGAAAAGTCAATTACTATTACACAGTGATGAATCCTGCCATGTGTAGGCGCACATCTCCTCTACTCGCTACCAAAGCGTCTGGGGCACACACCAGGTGCAGCTTCTGCTGGTGGAGCCAGTGTCTCCAGCCGCGGTTCGTCTTCTCTCCGGCTTGTGTGCACACCAGCTGCTCGCCCTCCCACGTCACCAGAGACTGCAAGGTGACACGCACACACATGCGCACACACACATCGTCACTCCCTCTCTCCTAAGGATGACTCACGACCTCATCACCCCGACGTTGTGCTGGACTCACCCTGACATGCCTGTTGTCCAAGCCCTTGGTGTGCTCCTCAAACTCCACGCCCACCGTGAAGCAGAGTTCGTAGTTCCGGAAGGTGCTGAGCGTTTTGATGCTCAGCTTGTCTCCGTCCTGAGCAATCACTTTGGTCTGGGACAGAGAGATGGCGATTTTCCTGGTAGCAAAGTCGATATCTGAAGCCGGAGAGGAGGAGAGAGAGTTTTCAGTCTGAGGAGCGTCTCATCCTGGTAGCCAATTGCAGGCCTGCTCGTCAGACTGGGAGTCCGGAGGCAAAATACATCATCACCACAGCCTCTGAAACGGAGAGAGAGCTTCAGAGATCCTCTCTTGTCCATCACTTCTCCTGCTCCCCCATTGTGTCACATCGCCACGGTGATAGAGGTCAGTGGGAAAAGGCGTCTGACTCAGCAGCAGCAAGGACAAAGGAGCGCACGGACACACACTAAGCGGTAAAATGTTCTTACCCAGAGTTTTTAAATACTCCTCAAATTTCTGGCTGCTCTCCATGATCCATGTCCCGCTCAGGTCGGTAGGCATGGCGGCAGGGGAGAGAGACAAAGCGGAGGAGGTACGGTGGCCCTCGCCTTTTGTTGACAAAGTGGAGAGAGCAGGAGGGCAAAGGACTATTGATGGGATGGAGTGGGGGGCAGTTGTTTAGGAGGGGGTTGGTCCTCCTCCTCTTCCTCCTCCTCCACTCTGTCGAGCTACACTGGGGGAGGTAACCATGGGCATATGAGCCCCACCCCGTCCCTCCACACACGGACACATACACACACAGCTCTCATAACAGCACACACTGCACATTTTAGCCCATTATCTCAAAGTTCAAAATGCAACTAAATGTTGAGCGTGTTAATATTTGTTCATGTCCAATATACGAACATTACAACACATGCATACGTTTACACACACACACACACACACACACACACACACACACACACACACACAGGGACACGGGGACAATGTAACTACAATCAATGTGAGAGTGTAAGAAACCTCGGGCCTCATTTACTGACCGTGCATAGGAAAATGTTCTATTTTCTATCGTAGGAATGAAATTTAGAGTGTGTGTAAGTGCAATCCACAGATGTTAAACCAGCGGAGACTGGTTGCAGGCACCCAAGCATGCAATTGGTGCAATCGGTGACGATGAATCTCCCTTGTTCGTAAAAACCAGGCATGTGCATGTTTATCATTTGCATTAAGAAAAGCCCTCAAATGACCATATATGGTAGCAACAAACCCTGTAACAATGTTTCAGTGGTAAAGACCTCCTGCCTGGAGGTGCAGACCCACAGACATGTCTTGCAGCACGAATGCACGTGGGTAAAGGCTGTTTCTAAGTCTGGTTGTCCTAGATTTGATTGTCCTAAACGCTTGCCTGAGAGTAGACGTTCAAACAGTCCGTGAGCCGGGTGTGACGCTGCCTGGAGGATTCTTTTTGCATTTCTCCTGCAATGGGAACTGTAGAGTTCTTGCAGTGAAAGGAGAGGGCTGCAAAATAATCCTTATTAGATATGTAAATTAGCTGAGCCATCTAAGTTGTGCATGCAGGTCTGCACCTGAATGTATTTTTCCTATCGTTGAATATGCTCTTGTTTTGCCCTAAAAGCTGTTTTGCACAGAGAATTCATTGCAGTCTGTTTTTTTTGTTAGTATTTGTTTATGAGTGAATTGCATGCACAACAAGTTACACACATACAGTACCTCTAATACAAAGGGTCAATCCGTAAATGGTGACATTAGTGTCAAATTAGAGGGATATGGCGCCACCTTATGGTCTATTTATAATGGATCCAGATCACATCCAGAAAACTGAATGAATATCAAATAAGAGTCAAATGAGCCAGTCTTTCGATCAGCTCTTTGAAAGGAAAGGATCACCAAGACCCGGATCCCCACAAAGAGCCATTAATCCCATCTCTACTGTGCCGTTGGAGAACATGCACAGAGGCAGGAGGTGAGGATGATCTCCACCAGGACGTGCTGGAAATACCAGTCAATCAGACTTTACTACTACTCAGCTCATAAAGTGCTCCATGGAGCCGCCCCACTATGATTATCAACATGCCTCATTTTTCTAAGCCATGCAATTGTCAAAGGCAACAGATAAAAAATTGTTGGAGGAGGGAAAAGAAATGTAATTCACATCATCCTGAGTCGGGAACCTGCTGCTACAACTTCAGCTCCTCTTCATCGGCACAAAGGTTGGCTCACGTTCACCTCTTTGGTCGCTGTCTGACTCCAACTTTTGTAATGTGGGTTCCCATCACAGCAAAGGAGTAGTGGACTTTGTGCTGGGCTGCTTAGATACACTTGATACAATACAATACGCTGTGTCTGTGCCAAAATGGCAACTTAATGCCACACCTGCATCACATCTGCTGCCATCCGGCCAAAGCAACTCAACAACAGGCCTCCATGTTGTCCTCACCTGGAAGTGTGATGGGTGGTTTGACGTCTCCTCCTGCTCAGACTCAGACTGAGGCCTCATGGAGCTGCCATGATTTTTGGCTCTGGACCAGTGTGCTACAATGAGATAAAATACTCTGCAATCTGAATTTGATGTCACGTTCCCCTTTCTAGGATACGTACGTTTTTTACAGCTTGAGTTAAGGCTCACCTCTCCAGCTCAGGAGAGATGAGCCCTCGGCAGCTCATCAAAGGTTTCACCTCTCCCTCACATGCAGAAAAGTGTTTTAGCACCTCTCCTTTAGACAGCAACTCCATTACACTGTAGGAGGTCAGAGGTCAGCTGGGCTCCCTACCTCATCCTAGAGTGGACGGAGATTCCAGCTCACCTTCCATTTCACAACTACAATTTAGAAAAAAAATAACACGAATTTCCATCTTTCTCTCCCTCTCTCTGCCCTCTCCCCTGCCCCCCGCACTCCTCACATGCTCTGCACACGTTTGCGGCCCTGCATATTGACATGGATGCACATTTGATATCTTTTACTTTCTAGATTGTGCGGATGAAATATGAAAAAAAACAGACGTCACAAACACGGCATTGATGAACACAATTTATTCATGTAGTGATTTTATCCTTTTGGGAAATGGGGACGGATATGTACACGCATCACATCACAGGCAAAGCTTTCAGCACTCTTGATCCAAACTCTCCGTCTTAATATTTGTAATCATTCAGGGAGCAAGGCAGAGATACACACACACAAACCCACACACACACTGCATCAGCCTGGCTCTGCCATTAGATCGTCTACAGCTAGCAAACAATTCTCAGGCGTCCATGTTAGAGGGGGGCACACACACCCTGAGCCGAGGTCTAGAACCTTCCGGCTGGGCTTCATGTTGAGAGGTGCTCTGTGTGGGAATTGGCGTTTACAGATTGAGGCAAGTCTTCAAACACACGTTCGCTGGGAAGATTAGTGTCGGAGTACAGACGAGGAGAGGTCCATCCCCGGTGAGGGAGGGTTCAGGGGTGTGAGCCGTTCCAGCCGAGGGACACACGAGCCACCTTAGGACTTCTTAAAGACCTGCTTGGAGACAATTCCTGCAGCTCTCAGCTCCTGAGAGAACAACAAAACCGACATAATCAAGCCATGATGATATCAACATCACACGTATCTGATTTGTAATCACTTCTGAGTGAAATTAGCGTGTATAATCTCACACATTGAGAGTTTTATAAATAAATAGATAGATAGATAGATAGATAGATAGATAGATAGATAGATAGATAGATAGATAGATAGATAGATAGATAGATAGATAGATAGATAGATAGATAGATAGATAGATAGATAGATAGATAGATAGATAAAAATAAGGGCTTCAGTCTATTTTCTGCCACCAGAGGTCACCGTTGCCCAATCATCCGTAAGGACCTGCCTCGTGATCATAGACGTGGCGGCTGCCGACTGAAAACACCGATGTAAATCCTTACTCAAGTTATTTTTACTGCTTCGTCTACAGTAATCAGAACTCATAACAGCACATATTTTGTATGCAAGTCTTCCATTCACCGGATACGCTGCAATTCGCAGGCGACGTGAAAAGTTTCAGAGGTGTTTTGAAAAAGGAACGACATCTCTTAAGACGAGATAATGGCGTGGTGGAGGCCCGGTCTGATGACTGCTAGAGAACCAGAATATACATAAACGAGCCTTGGCAGAGCAGGCGCCACTTTTCATTCTGACAGAGTCCCTCTGAGCCAACACATTTTTCATCAGTCTCTCCATGTGATCGCAAAAAGCAACAGAGGGCTCGTAT
The DNA here is from genome assembly GCA_900312935.1 of Carapus acus. Lineage (NCBI taxonomy): Eukaryota > Metazoa > Chordata > Actinopteri > Ophidiiformes > Carapidae > Carapus > Carapus acus. The sequence continues at coordinate 9,665 of OMPJ01010814.1, forward strand.
CTATGGAGTGTAAATCTGGAGGCTGCTCCTCTTTGAGTTCGATACACTCTGAGTGACACTTCTGCTGCAGCCTGCGCAGTGCACAGGCCCTGCCTGCCATTTTGTAATTAAAGAGTGTCAGCGTCTTTTGTTAATGTTGGTGGCAGCGACCAATGGATGTTCTCTCACCAAGTGAAGCTCGTCTCCGTCCACCCAGTGAGTCCAGCCTCGTCCTTCAATCTCTCCTTTTTGGACACACACCAGCCGGTCCCCCTCCCAGCTGATGGTGGTCTGCAGGGGTCACGGGTCAGAAAGACAAAGGAAAATGTCAACCTTTCTGTGGAATGTCAAGCTCAAGAGTTGGAACTTTACCTCCGCGCTGATAAAATCAAGACCTCCCTCACTCTCTCTGCATCTCTCTCTCTCTCTCCTCCCTCCCTCTCTCTCTATATCCTTTTGTCTCTCACCCTCTTTCCCCTCCTTCTCTCTCACTGCCG
>OMPJ01010815.1:0-10617 GCA_900312935.1 Carapus acus
AAGTACATTAAAGTATATTAACGCACAAAGGCTACAATTTGGTCGTCCGCAAACGACATCACGTCGCGGATGAAAAGTAAAAGAAAGTACAGTATTTTCGTGGTTTGTCCACGATGACACGATGCTAAGACGCCCAGGAACGTCCGTTGAATTCAAAATAAAAGACTGGTATACCAGTAGGAACGTGTACTCACCTAATCTAGTGCCTTCGAGACTTTCTCAGCACTTAATGAACACTTTTTGGCGTTTCGTTTGTCACCAAACCATGTCTCTTCGTCCCAGTGTGTCTCAGTAGCGCGCTGGCCTCCCTTCCGCACTCGCTGCCTCACCTCGCTTGTCGCAAAACGCGACAAACCGGTTGAGCCGGTACCACAATGTCTAAATAAATCCCGCAATAGCCACCCGACTGCTGTGAGGAGAACCATACGTTTGACTCAGACAAACAGGGCTGACATTAAGGTCAGTCGCTGTGGTCCCGCCCAGTAGAACTCCTGTCCTCGTGACGTCATATACAGGTAAAGGTGTGTGTTCAAATTCTTTCATTTAAAGTCGCAGTAAATAGCTGAACAGATCATCGTTGCTTTACAGGTTACCCGAAACCTGAAACATAGCGAATACGGTGGGAAATATTGCGCGCACATAGTTGCATAGCCGGAAATTGCTCGGAATTTTTTACTTGCGATAACGTGACATTTACATGCTGTTTATCTTCATTATTTTTTTCGACTCGCCCGGTCCACACGAGGCTGAATTGAAAAATAGAATTGTTTTTATTATATACTTTCATTTTTCATATGCAAATCACACTCTAGTGTGTTGAAACACTCCTTTCCTTCCTTAGATAAGAATCTGAATTTGATTCAAAACTGCTTTCGTAGTTAATATCTGTCCCTCCAAATTGACGAAATCCTGACCATGTGGAATAAATAAAATGCTTTGTTTTATAGACATTTGAATCAGAAATGAGGTGTGATTATGAAAATACTATCAACAACTTTTTGGGGGGCTGGAGTTTTGACACTTGCGTGCTTGTCAATTTGTGTTTGAGATATTGAAATGCCTGGATTAAACTTGTTGGATTTCGGGTTGAACACTTGTCTCCTCTATTGTTACTGGGTATTCTCGATTCCACCATACCTCTACAAGGCACCACCACAGGTATTACGGATAAGGTAATGGGTGTGTCTACACAGGTCATGCCCTGGGAGAAAGGATGGAAAGCATGTAAATCAGGTGTATTTGCAAAATGGAAATAAATCAACTTTAAATCGGGAATTGTACTTTGAAAATGGATTGTTTTCCTGAGTTAACCTAACTCTTGGGGTACCAGTGCATCAAGGTAACCTCTGCTGGAATTTTGTGAAAAGTAACAAAACATTTACACCAAAATATGTTGCTATTTGCAAAACTAATTTGTCAACCATCAAAGGTCGTTGTGACTACTATATTCTTCATATTCAGTTTTTAAAAAAAGACACAATGAGCAAGGCTCTAATGACCATGGAATCAGTTGCTCATTGAAGAACCATGGAGAACATTTTTTAGATAAAATTAACAACAACACATATAAAACAAAGATGTGACTTGTACATTTAAAGTGGGGGTTGGCAAACTGTTTGGTTAAGGGGCCACACTGACTTTAAAAATTTGACACACAGGTCAGCAGCAGGTCCATACATGTAAATCATCAACAGAAAATAGATTAAAGCATTAGAGTGTTAATATACAGTGTAGAATAGAATAGAATGGTTTTATGTACTTTTAAGTGGGAACACTGTTGTTGGTCACCCATTTTTGCAAGTGCAAAAGGCGGGTTGACTTAACAATAAAGCGGTTGACGGTCGACTGCGCAGTGCCGATTCGTTCATTCACTTCGCCGCGCCTCCAATTACATTACAATTGTTACATAGACCATTATCGTTTAAGGAGACAGAGGAGTGAGTACACGACACACTGAGCAAGACAGAGCGAGAGCAGGAGAGGAGGAGGTAGAGAGAGAAGTCATCGCTGATCGGTAAGGTTGGCCTTCGTGGTAGAAGACTATCTGAGAGGACAAGCTGAGAGCCACAAACTCAGTTGCAAATGTCCCTCTGACGAACGGGTGAGGACACCCCTTGCGCCGCTCAGCCGGTGTGCCAGCTCGGCGCACTCCGAGCCAGCTGCTACCTCCGCGGCCGCCGGAAGTCGGCGAAGGAAGTAATTGACATCTTTAATGATTAATTAGTACAAGAGAGTCACAGGAGCTGTCATGACGAAACGTCTATCCTTAATATACGTGACCACTTCTATGATTTTCCATTTCCCATTTCTTTTGTATGTGTACAACTCCTAAACCTATGAATAAAAAACACCAAATATAAAAACGGCATTTTGATATACATTATGAATACAGCACACAATGTTTTGGTTGAAAAAGGCTCTGAAGACGGGCCAATGTGGACAGGCCAAGGGGATTAAGGACCCCGCTTTGCTCTTTATTCTTTATGGATAGTGTCGCTCGGTATTGTTTAATTAGGTCCAGATCCGATACCGAGCACATACAGCGACACTGTGGCCGATACCGACAGTAGTTTTTCATCATTCCGGCATCACAACATATATAAGTCTCATTATAGCGCTTGATCGTTTAAGGTGCTGCTATTTGAATTAGTAATTGATGAAAGTGCAGAATGGGTTTTGGCTCCGTTTAACAATGAATTGAGACCATTTATTATTTGTCTTTCTTCGTGTTTCTGATTTTGTTTGGAGACATTAGAATAGAGAACAGAATAACGATGTTGTTCAACAATCGGATAGGCAGTTTATCAAGTCGTAATACTCCCCTATGACAGGCGGAAGTAGAAGTACTTCCCAAAAAATGTCTGGGGATAGGTATGATAAATTACCAAGTAACTTTGTAGTGTGATAGGGGAACCAACTACATACAATGCGCATACTGTAGATACTGCTATCTAAAAAAAATAATCAGTCCCAAAGTGTGTGAATTTTGCATTGTGTGTAATCGCGTAATATCGATACGCACGTCAGAAATCGTGGGTTCGGACCAGACTTCCGGAATCTACACAGTGTGGTGTGGTTGGACCAGATTACCGCAGACACGAAGCGAAAGCTAACAGCAATAACGGTTGAGTCGTCACTATTCCAATTCCCACCACAATTTCACAGAGTCACTTAACCACTGCTGACGATTTTACCATGGTGGGAGTTAAGGTGATCGGGAGTGACCCGGAATTCCAACCAGAGCTAGCGGCCGCCGGCTCCAAGCTCGCAGTCGTTAAATTTACAATGGCCGGGTAAGTACAATTCTAGAACCCCACGCTCTACGCGGGTTAAGACGCAGCCATCTGTATCATAATAAACCCAATAATTCTACCCGGCGTGAGATGCCGCAACCTGGATGCGAGCTTAGTTTGAAGGTTTGAATCGTGCTGAGCCAACGCTGGGTCGGTGGTACTTTGAGAATACAGCAGAAACTCACTGGAAAGCCAAACTAGCATGCACACAGGCTAGCTAGAGCGTTACATAGAGTGACACTGCAACATTGACATGCTCCAGTGTTGACATGAAGCTGCTGAGCTGGCCCCACTGCAACTAACAAAGTGCTCATATCTGTGATGGGCCCCCTACTCCTGGGACTGATTGATTAATAGATATCACTTAATTTTATTTAATTTTGTTTAGTTTTATTCTTTTCGTACATTGCTTTGAAATCCAGTCCAAATTGAATACGTATTTGTCTAGCTGTGAACTAGCTATTATTCAGCAGCATGTAAAATCCTCTTAGTCATTCTCTCTAAAGACATGAATAACTTGAAACAATACTGAGAATAAATATTTTGTTTTCTAATATACAAATCTCCTTTCAGGTGTCGCCCATGTATCAGAATAGCACCAGCTTTCAACACACTCAGCACCCAGTACCCACAGGTTGTCTTTTTGGAAGTGGATGTCCATGTTTGTCAGGTAAAATATTTCAAGCATATTAAAATATTGAATTTTAACTTCAAATACATTTACATTTACATTTTTCTGATGCTGCAGTGTCTTAATGGCAATGGATACTTCTCACAACCTTGAAGTCTTGAAATAGCCTTTGACAATTGAATCCTCCAGGATACTATATACAATCCATATGCTTTCCCCCCCCATATTTTTAATGGTATCAATACCCTCCCAATACATCTGAGTTCAGAGTGAATATAGATATGCTCTAATCAAATACAGTTGAATACAGTTGTCAATAAGGAATTTTTTACAAAGTTCTGTTTTGCATTAAGATGTTGGCAGCTTTTTGGTTCTCTATTCTCTACATTTTTTCTCCTCCATTCTCATTGTGCACCTTGTTTCAGATTGTTGCTCTGTCTTTGACTGTCTGATGACATCACTTGAGCACTTAAAGGCATTGCTAAATTGTTAAACAGAAAGCTCACTTGCTAGCTGTGCATTGCATTGCCACTGGGGAGGCCCATTATTATCCAGCAACTCAGAGGAAAAATGTGAGAATGCTGTGCCAGGGTACTGTGAGGAAGGGGAGTACCCCTTTTGGAAGAGACATGTTAGATGCATCTAGTTTTCTGTTATCGAATGTGAGATTGCTTTCCGATCTCGCCTGATAGATAAAAGTCCTTACATACCTTTATCTCAAAATCATGGATGGTGGTACAGATCCATTTTCATTTTAGTGACATAGTATCATGTTGTGCACATTGATATTAATAACTGTTAAGAACTGTTTGTCGGGCTCATGAATGTGAAACACTGAATTCCCTGTGCCCCTCCTGTTGTCGTTGCAACATGCTTCAAAATTTCATAAGCAAACTTTTCACAGCAGCAGCAGCAGGTCTTGCTTTTTATCTCTGGGCACTTCAGCCACACCCCCTCTTCCTTCACTCTGCCTATTCTCTCCGAGTATATTTCATGCCTACCAGAGTCAATTTAACATCTGTACAGTTGTCTGCCACTACCATGGAGGCATATCCTTCCCCATGAGGAAGAATACTAAAAACCTTGAATTCTTACCCTTGGTGTAAAAACTAATGCATACCACTTGTCTGTATTTGCTTCCATGAATGTCTCTGCTGTCCCCTTATTATCCTCCTATTAGGCAGCTCCATTATCAACATGTTTTCACTGTAGTGAATCGTTTGCTGACAGCGGCTCTGTTGGAAGCCTCCCGCACATAATCGTGTCAGCAGTTTATGTGCCTAATCTTTGGCAAGACATCAACTTTATGTTCAGACTGTATGACAATACAGCGATGCCAAGCAAGTGGTAGGTGCAGCGTACATAATGCATGACGTCAAGAATAACAGTGTCAAGGATTTGCTCCTGTATTTATCTACCATGCTGTGTTTCTCTTCGCTGTTCAGGAGATGTGGATTTAAGGGGCTGTCACATTTTGAGGTGTCAACTTAAAATATTGAGCACTCATATAAATGTCTCTGACTCGATTTGGTTGTATGGATAGGTCATTAAAGTTATTTTTACCAGTGACACTAGCCCAGTTAAGGTCAACATGTCAAGGGAAGATCTTATTTAATCTTTCATGCTTCAGTATTGAGGATGAATTAGGATCCAGTCAGCCAAAGTTATTGGAAAAATGGAAAGCCTTTATTTACTAGTTGTTAGTGACAAAGTTGAGAAGAGGAGTTGCAGATTACTGTTGTCACTCGCATTCATAGACATAGCACGGCTTGGATGCACAGTTGTCCGGCTGGAGCTCATCATCTGAACCTGTGCTGTGTACCAGACGAGGGAGGAGGACAAAAGATTGTGGCCAAGGCTTGCAGCAGCAGCAGCAACAACAAACTTTCCAAGGGCCACCTCGGAAGATAGATTGAGACTAGTGTCATGTTGAATAAAATGGCAAAAAATCTAGGGGGGGGTACCTGACTTCTTTTTATGTTCCATTAGGCAACAGCAGCTGCCAACAACATCTCTGCCACACCCACGTTCCTGTTCTTCAGGAACCGGGTAAGAGTGGACCAGTACCAGGGGGCTGATGCAGCAGGGTTGGAGGAGAAAATACGTCAACACACAGAAAACGATCCAGGAAATGAGGACTCAGACATTCCAAAGGGATATGTGAGTATATGCCATTATGCCACACTACCGCAACATCAGAATTGCGTCACCATGTTAAAATGGCAAAGCTTAGAAAAGTAATGGTACACCTATCTGGACCTCTGTGGTCCTCATAATTCAACTTTCATGGGAATGAGTCCAATGATGCAGGTTAAGTTACGTACCAAAGGTCATGAAAGGAATAAAAGAAAAACCCAAGTAGGGAAATATTAATGGGAGGAGATAGGAAAACATGTAGATGTCTTGATATGTAATGGCTGATATCTTTTGCATATATCTACTTGCTGACCAAAATTAGACAGCAAGTAGTACATACTCTTTATGGTTCAAGACGTCCCTGATCCATGGAGGTGTCTGAGTAATCAGCCCTGTAACAGAAAGTTGCCAACTCAATGTAGAAAGTGGGAAAATCTAATGTGTGGACCAGTCCACATTCAACAGTGATAACTCAAACCATGCTTCACAGGGCTTTTGTGCTGGCAGTCAAATGACAACGAGATTTGTAACTATTTGAGGTGAGATATTACCAGCCGTTGAACACTATGCTTTCTTTTTGTCAGATTCTCCTATATTTTTTCAACAATTGCACTGCTATCTTTATTTGGAACTCAGAGAAGAGTAATAGCATTCCTCCATGGATCAGGCCAGTTCTGCAAAGCTGACAAAATTGTCCCATGTTTAGTGGACTGTGAGTCCCTCCAGAGAAAAAGTTGCACCAGCCAAGAAATGCATCATTGCTTTGGGAGGCTTTGTTCAGTCTTTCTGAAATGTCTTTTAAATTATGGTTATGTTGAAAGTTTACATTTTCTTTGGCACAAGAGTAGTAGGTACTGGTACAGTAGCCTAGATTGCCCTCGCGGGGTTGTCAGTGTTGTCAAGTTGCATCTGAGTGAGACGCGTCCTAGGCCAAACGATGAAAAAAAGTGCAACTCACACTCTGGAAAATATGGTAGTCATAGTTGTATATATTGTGTTGAGATGCTTTATTTTGCCTCTTGAGGTGCAAACAGGAAGAGAAATTCAAAACAGTCTTGAACACAAATAAATCAAAAAATCCAATTTGGACAGAAAAACCTCCAGAGGGAGATGTCAATGAGATGAGATTTCGTTTAGGTTTCGACTTGCTTCAGAATAGCTCCAAAGACAGGTGATTCGAAGGTTGATGAAATTTCACTTGTCTCTGCAGGGCTTTTTGTTTTCACCATCTTCCCCACCACATCATCTTTCTTGTATTTTACGCAGAGCGTGTACTAAATTGACCTTCAGGGACAACTCGTTTTCTGATTATGACTTGGGAATACTAATGATAATTGCTAAATTCTCAATAATTTGTTATTCATTATCCACAATAAATTGAAAATGTGTTGTTGTCACATCAGTGTCTGAGACGGAGTATGTAATAGGGTATTTGGCTGTGCCATCAAATAAATTCAGTAATGCAAAGTAAATAACCCACTCTGTTAATGGTTTTTGAATTTTTCTGCTAGATGGATCTCATGGCTTTTGTCAACAAAGCTGGTTGTGAATGCCTGAACGAGAGTGACGACTGTGGCTTTGACAACTGTTTGGTGAAAGATTCATCCTATCTGGAATCTGATTGTGATGAGCAGGTACAAACGACAAATGACATCTCACGGCACCCTCAATTCATCCACGATGAGGAATCCCCCCACATGACTTTAATGTAGCTTTCACACAGTAGATTGTCATAAACGACTCTTGTACCGCTGTTGGCCATGTAATTCATGACTCACCAATGTCACACTTTAGGTGGATAGATACTTGACTTCACAAATTGGCACAGTCAGACGCCATCTACAGCAAGACTTTTGTTGGCCTATTCTTGATATAAATGTATTTTACATCGCATAAGTGCAATTTTTACTCCTCTCTAGTTGCTGATAACAATGGCCTTCAACCAACCCGTCAAACTTTTCTCCATGAAGCTCCAGTCTTCAGACTTTGGTAAGTCAGAGTAATGAAAATAGAATGCACAGGTGACCTGTGTTGCACCCTATTTTACAGACTGTAAGTCGCACCACCTAATAAAGGCACAATTATCAAGACAAACAGTCTTTTGAGAAAATTTACTCTCCAAAATCTGATACCAAGAGCAATCATTTCATCTTGAAAGGCAAGTTATAAAGATAATACCAATAGAGTAGAGAAAAGCAGGGTGAATAGGTGAACATCATGGTAGCGTAACATATTAATGGTTACTCAGCTACACGAAACATAGACAATTACCTTAATATGTGTCTGGTATGTCAATGTAACAACTATTCAGATAATTCAAGTAACCAAACCCTCAATCTCACTTCAAATCACAAATTCCATTGAATTCTTTATCCTCAGTGTCACCTATGAACAACTCTGCCAAACGAAGGAGATAGATGGTGTAATGATTAGACTACTGTAATGACTATATTTTAGTGCTACAGGAGAAGTAGATACTGGTACACAAGTCCAGAATGCCCTCACACTGTTGCAAGTGTGACAATGACAAACACGTGGAATAATATGTTTCAATAATTTCCGTACAGGCTGCAGCTAAATATAAGTCACACCCTGGGCAAACTGAGAAAAAGGCGTGACTTATACTCCTGAAAATAAGGTGATCTTTTCACTCAGACAATAAGTGACCAGACTCTTCTAAAACCTGAGTTTAGGTTCACCAAGGCTAAAATAGTGCAATATCGATGTAGCTACAACATTTATAACAGTAGTGCATCGAGAAGTAAAATTTAATAAAGACATATAATATACATGAGGTATCTTTGAAAGAGGTCCTGGCATTACGGCCTATCTGAGGTAAGAACATCTCAAAAAACTTTTCCAGTAAAAGACAAGTGAAAAAACAAGAGAAAATAGCAAATTCAAGACAAGAGTAGGTTATCGTAACGTTTAACTCGGGGATGTTCCAGTTAAGTACCATATTCTCTATAACTTCTGCAATTACTTCAGGGTGGGATCCTTTGAACTCCTTTGCATGCAGCACCACGCCTTCCAGGTTGAACGATTCAGTGTCCACCCAGTGAGCAGTTGCACCAAGCAGGAAAAGTGGGGAGACATCGCTGCTCTAGATGTCAGTAGTAAAGCTCATGGCCTGCACCTTTTCAGGCTTCCCTGAGACATGTCCCGTTACCTTCTTTTGGAGAGCAGAGACAGCATCGCTGCGATATATTTGCGGCTTGGGACGTCGTATTTTGGTGATGCGTGAGCCATAAAAAGCCGGAATCCCACGTTGTCAACAAAGGAGAGGGGCAGGTTACAGAGCACAGTCATTTCTTTAATTTTTTCGTGCAACTTTCTCGCTGCTTCACTCTTTTCGTCCCACTGGTCCTCCCTCTGATGTGAGCTGAGCAGGGTTTGTAGCTGCGGTTCATCCCCCTTTCAATTGCTGTAATTGCCGCCGTCTCAATCTCTCGGTGTTTGTTCACGTTTCATTCTCTAATGTTTTATCAGGTTTGAGGTATTGAAACTTGCCGTTTCAGTTTCACCTCTCGACGCCAGTGTTTCAGTGCCATATTGGGGCCCCTCCCGATACTAGTGTCTGTATCGGTGCAACACTAGTTTATTTATCGTTGTACTGTTGTTGTCATATTCTCACCTTGTCCTTTCATATTATCTGCTTTTCCTCTCTGCTTTTCTGCTTTTCCTCTCCTCTCTACAGCTCAGGCTCCCAAAGTGATGAAAGTTTTCATTAATCTTCCTCGCTCAATGGGTTTTGATGATGCAGAGCGGAGTGAAGCAACGCAAACTCTGGAACTGTTGGAAGAAGATTATAAAGAGGATGGTTTAATTCCACTGCGTTATGTCAAGTTTCAGAATGTGCAGAGTGTCACGGTAGGAAACTAGCAACAAATTACATCAGGAGGCAGAAATCTGTACTAAATTTCATTGTCCCAAACTAATAAACATAGGTCAGAAATTGCTGTGAAATCCAAAACCCAAAACCTGCAGTTTAATGCATGTTACTTTCAGTATTGCATTAACAACAATACTGTTGATGCCTATGAGAAATTTTCTTCTACCTGAGTACTTGAAGAGCAGTTCATGGGATTCATATTCTTGCTCAAGGACACTTTCTCATTTCATGTTGTCTTATGTCTTATATATTGTCTTATATTCCCAGCTTACTTTTGACAATCGACAATATTTGCCTTAGGGTACGCGTGTCTCAAATCAGGCTATGAGTAGGAAGTACTCCGAAAATTTGCCCCTGTATTTAGGCATTTGCTTGCATTATAAGCGACACTGTGCAACCCACTGTCGCCCAAGAAGATAGTTGCAAAGAAGATGGAAGTTCAGAGCAGCTAGAGCAGGGGTCTCAAACTAGCGGCCCGGCCGGCGTTGTAGTTTACTGCTGCCTGGCCCGCGTCGTCATTTACTGCGGCCCGCTAGCACTCAATAAATACAGCCCCACAGCGGAAAGACCAGCGCCAGTGGAGGACAAGTCAAAGCTGTATAGAACACAGTTCAGAGCATCATCGAGCATTGTCATCTGAGCCCCAACCCACAGATGGAAAGTCC
>OMPJ01010816.1:3964-24876 GCA_900312935.1 Carapus acus
GAGTTTGTCTCCCTGTTATGTGTTGTGATGAGACAGTGACCATAGTAATCTCACACAGGCATGGATGATTGAAATGATAAGGAGCTAGGTGTGTGTGTGTGCGTGTGTGTATGTGTGTGTGTGCATGCGAGTGCCTCTGCTCCTCATACAGTGTTGTTTCTCATGTCTGCTCTCCAATGTAGCAGTGTATCTGGAAGCTAGGAAGCTAGGCCTAGCCTCTCCCTTGGCAGCTGCGTCTGCCGGCGGTCATTACACACACACACAGGCACACACACACACACACACACACACACACACACACACACACACACACACACACACATTAGCCCGGCATGATTGAGTGGTGTTTGAATGACTGAGAGGACATCAGGTGGCTGAGGTTAGGCAAGAATCACCTCCAAGCAGAGGACACACACACACACACACGCACCGCACACACACACACAGACACGGACACGGACACGGACACGGACCCAGGCAGACAGTATAATGTGAGTGACATGACAGCATCCATTGTGAACAGGACATTTACATGTATCCAATTTTGTGTAATGAGGGTTTAATATGTAATGGCTTGCAAGGGTGTGATTGCTGGGCCGCTGCAGCCTGGAAAGCTTTGAACAAGCTGGGATTTTGATATCCAGTTGGTTACAGCATGCTTCAGCCTTTGCAGAAATAAATATACTTCCCCATCGTCTATAGTCTTTGCCTAAATATCCCCAAATTTCAGCCCGGCTCCGTGTAACAGAGACGCGTCATGATCCTAAAGCACAGAACGTCGTGTGGTCGCATTTGTGCGGACGAGCAGCAGAGCGTCCATGCACGTCCTCTTGCTGACATTTCCTCCGTGCAGCTCTGTGGTTCTGCAGCGGCACGGCCACGGTGAGGGTGGTGAGTGTGGGGGAGAGGACACACACGCGCGCAGAGCTTGTAAGACACACGTCACATGCCATTCACGCTTCCTCTGTGGAAGTGAAAGGAGAAATTAATCTTTGCTTTGTTGGTCTGGACTCAATCATCTCACAGTAGTGATGTCCACCAGGTGAGAGGACACAGCACCGGGCCCGTGGGGAGGATGGGTAGAAAGATGGGAGGAGGAATATTGATGGTATTTTCCTTCGAGGCTCCTTTGGTCACTGACAAACAATTTCTGCTTTAACATACAATTGGCCGCTTTGTGGATTCAGCTAACAATTTTCTGTGTGCATCTCCATGTTGAGATAATTTCTTTTTGGACCCAGAGGCTCAGTAGGACCACCATGTGTGCCTCCCACGGGGACCATGCATGCATGCTGAGGCCTCTCCAAGTGTAGCAAGGGCGAAAAACACTATTTTTTCATGAGCCCTGCGGGTGGTAGAGGGGGTAGGGTGCAGCATCTGCTCTGGACCATCTATTGTATGCGCTCCACATCCATAACCATGAGAAAACGTGAGCCACTGCAAAGAGGGGTGAGGGTCAGGACATATGCAGGAGTGTTAGGGCTAGGATGGGTTGGAGGCCTGTATGGTCTTGAGATGTCCCCAACCGACATTTGATCATAAACAATCAGGAAGATGTACGCAACACATCACCGTGATCGCTTTGACTTGGTAGCAGTTTTTACAGTGCGTACCTACTGTATGTGAACTGGTGTGTGAAGTGTGTTTCCATGTGTGCATTGCAGGGTGTTGGACGCGATGGCTAATGCCTCCCCAGACCTGGACAATGCCGAAGCCCAGCGCCAGCTCAACAACAACAACCGACCAATCAGCTCTGGGTTCTGGGAGACGGAGTGTACCAGCGCCAAGCTCTTCGAATGCTCCCGTATCAAGGCTTTGGCAGGTCAGAGTCACACTCATTATCTTACACACCTACACACACACACACACTCACACATATAGTAATCTGGCGTTCCTGAAGTAAATATGGTGGATTTCGGATGATGCAGCCAAGAATCCCTCTCAAATGATCACACTGTATTTTTCAATATGAGAGGAGTCCTAAAATTGTCATTTGTGTTTTGGAAAGATCGAAAAATAAACTTTGAGTATTTTCTTTTTCGTTGACCTCTTGAATTGCTTAAAAAGTCTTCAATCTAATTTTGGAAGATGCAAGAGCTGCGTTTTGATCTCAGTTCTTCTTTAAATCTAAAGATATACTCCATACAGGTGTTCAGTTATTTCTGTATACATTTAATAGGTATTTAGGAAGTCCATTGCTCTTCCAAAGAGTGATGGTGGCGTGTGGCATGTGTTGTGTTTTTGTCTCAGAGGAGCGAGATGCAGTGCAAAAGAAAACTTTCACCAAATGGGTCAACTCCCACCTGGCCAGAGTGTCCTGTCGCATCGCTGACCTCTACAACGACCTAAGAGATGGATACATGCTCACCAGGCTGCTGGAGGTCCTCAGCGGGGAGCTGCTGGTAGGGACAGGACACACACACACACACAGGCATAATCACACCGCTATGGTATCATAGATACCAATAATATCAATATTATTATCAAGATATTTAGTTTCACTTGAATCTGATATCTGAGAGCCATCACAGGCTTTGAGGAACACTTTCCCAAGTCATCGTCTCTCCCTGTGGTCACATGGCTCCTTGTTCTCCGGTCTCTCTCCCAGCCGAGGCCCACGCGGGGCCGCATGCGGATACACTGCCTGGAGAATGTGGACAAAGCCCTCCAGTTTCTCAAAGAGCAGAGGGTCCACCTGGAGAACGTCGGCTCCCACGACATCGTGGACGGAAACCACCGCCTCACCCTGGGCCTCATCTGGACCATCATCCTTCGCTTCCAGGTAAACCTGTGAGAGATGAAGTTCAAGTTGAAAGTGAACATTAAGACTGAGGTAAGGGTTATTTCTTCATATGTCAGCTGTGCATACGACAATCTGCCTTGTCATCACGGTGTGATAGCACTGTGCAAAGCTTGTGTGTCAGTCATGTGTCCATGACATGACTGTCGCCCACCTCTCTGTTCTTCAGCAAGGACACACTCCTACACCTATCAATGCTCACTCGATCATGCAGTACTGCAGCTTCGTGGATGTAAACCGCTGCACATTCTTTATAATAGTACAGACACAGAGTGAGAGCGAGAGAGAGAGAGAGAGAGAAAGTCAGAGGATATCTTGGGAGCCCAGAGCATTGACACAGCTCATCTTTTTATGCCTCAGTCTCATGGTGAGAAAGGCGACACCATCAAAACAGCTCATCTGTACCTCCCGTGAGCTTCCTCAAGGGTGTTGGGAATGGCGAGCTTTGACAGAATGAGCCTGTGGGGTGTGTGTGTGAGTGTGTGAGGTTGTCTCTACAGACTAGGGTGCTGGCAGGCATGGAGCAGACATCTGGAGGCCCGGTTGGAGAGATGGCTTGCTCTTTTGCGGGGACATGAGAATTCCAGATATATATGGAGGACATCGGTTTGGATTTTACCGTTAGCGTGACGCAGCATAGCAGGGCTGAGAGCGTCCTCATCACAGCTTGCCATCATCACCTCCCACTCTGAGAGACTAAACGTTTCTCACAGTGTTTGTGTTTTTCAGCGGTGTGGTTGGTGATACCCGGAAATCTTTCAACAATGCCTAAATAATGTTCATTTTCACTACCGCAAAATTGTAATCGCAGTACAGTATTTTTGTGTATCATCGTCCTCTTCCTCGTTGTTCCCCTTTATTCAATTATGATGCAATCTTTAGTCTTGTAATGTCCTCACTACATGTAAATATCTTTTCTTTGAGGCTGATAAAATTGTCACTTAGCTTAATTAGCATTTTTCTTTCCGCCATTTCAATTTACCACCCATATTTTTATCATTCCATCAGCTCTACTGTAATAGGTTTTTTAAATGAATTTCAAAAATTCATACAAAATGAATATGACAACTCGTGATTGAATTATTTGGCTGAAGATAGTGAGTGTTTACTTTGGTCTGTGTTACATTGTGTTCGCTAGTCTGGAGTTAAGTCAGTACAGCTATGGTAGATAGGAAAAAACAAGGCCTGCCCATGATATGGTAAATATGGCCACCAGCCAGCTAGCTGGTTAATGGCTAGCCCCAAAAGCTAGGCATGGCTAGCTTGAAGTTGCTAATTGTCTTTAGCCGTGAGCTAGCACATCGGCTAGCGGTCATCATTAGCTGTACCCTTGGATGACATCCAGCAGCTGAGGGTCTCTTCAATTTTTTATAAGTTGAGAAGGAGAGTAGGGCAGGAAACTCAGCAGTGTGTGTGTGTGTGTATATGAGTTTGTGTTGTGTGTGAGAGAGAGAGAGAGAGAGAGATTTGAAGGGTAAGAAAAAGAGGATACAGCTAACAGCTCCCTCTGTCTTTACTCAACATTATGTACAGAAAGTAAAGAAAAATATGGATTAGTCGGAATTTATTGTGTATAATCTCCTTCGTCGAGTTGATTGTCCACATCATTAATCACACTGATGTGGAGTTGGGTTTAACGCACAATAACAACCAGAAACTCATTCGGACCTAAAATTCAGTAAAAGAAAAGGATGTCACAATAGAATTTATATGCCACTCCTGCTGACCAAGAGAGTGTGACAATTTGATGAGGTTTAAAGGCTTGGTCTGTGCGTGTGCGTGTGTGTGTGCGCGCGCACGCGTGTGTGTAGTATTGCTCCCACCTGACTCAGGCTTTCACTTACACACATACACAGCAGTTGTATCCTCCCCTTCTCCTCTTTCATTCGACCCCTCATTTCTTGGAAAAAGTGCGACTTTGCTTTTGCTCTGTCCAGTCAGCAGGTGGAGGTAGTCCTCTGCTGTGCGTGTGTGAGTGTGAGTGTGTGTGTGTGTGTGTGTGTGTGTATGTGTCTGTATTTGACATTATCCCAGCATATGTCCAGTGGCCATCACATGTCTAGAGTGATTGAAGGAGAGATGGGGGCAGAGGTACTGTACGAGAGAGAGAGAGAGAGTAGAGAGAGACAGAAAGTTGTGTTGCACATCACAGTGTACGTAGAAATTGTATCCCTTGGTAGTTGTTGTGTGATTGTGCGTGTGTAGCTGATTCCAGGGTTTTATCTCGGACGAACGGCTGCCATCTTGCTGTCACCTTGTGTGAGGCAGCATGCTGACCATACCACGCCCATGTCACTGTATGTCGATGTGTGCGTGTGTGTGTGTAAAGCGCACGTGTGTGTTTGCGCTCTTAGATCCAGGTGATCAAGATCGAGACGGAGGACAACCGGGAAACACGCTCTGCCAAGGACGCCCTGCTGCTGTGGTGCCAGATGAAGACTGCAGGGTGAGTTGTGGGGAAGGTGGAGGAATAGGGACCGCTAGACGTGACATTAGGGTAGGGATGAAGGGATGGAAGTAGATGTTTCTCTTCATCTCCATTTAGTCCTTTGAAGGACCAGAGATGTTGACTTGCTGGGCTTTCAAGCTAAAATTTGAGTTTGAACCAAAATTCAGTTCTACTGTGGACCAATTGAGCAACAAAAAATATTGACTACTTGACCAACCAGCTTTGTCCACCATCAGACACATCAGGTGTGAATTACTTGTCTGCTCTCTAGGTATCCCGAGGTGAACATCCAGAACTTCACTACCTGCTGGAGAGATGGACTCGCCTTCAACGCCCTCATACATCGACACAGGTAGGACAATCACATGTGGACACACTCAAGTACACATACTGTCCGCTAAACTTTGACCTGTCCATGCCCTTAGACCTGACCTGATCCAGTTTCACAAGCTTACAAGGTCCAACGCAACACACAACCTCCAGCAGGCCTTCAACATTGCCGAGCAGCACCTGGGTCTGACCAAGCTCCTGGATCCTGAAGGTCAGAGGGTTCAGAGAGAACTAGAACACAGCCTGTCGCCGTTCAAGTTCCTTGGATAGAATCACAATCGATGCTATCAGAGGTGAAGTGATGTGTTTTGCCTCTTTACTGTGCAGATGTGAACACCGAGAACCCAGATGAAAAGTCCATCATCACATATGTGGTCTCCTACTACCACTACTTCTCTAAGATGAAAGCTCTCATTGTGGAGGGCAAACGGGTCGGCAAGGTGAGCGAAATTGACACACACACACACACACTCTTTGATTTAAACCCAGCTCCAGGTCCATGCGCATCCTTCCACTGTCCATTTGTCCATCATAACGTTTTAGGTTCTAGACAACTGCATTGAGGCAGAGAGCATCATCAACCGCTATGAGTCTCTGGCGTCAGACTTGTTGGACTGGATTGAGAAGACCATCGCCGTTATTAGCAACCAGAAATTTGCTAACTCTCTGACGGGAGTGCAGCAGCAGCTCCAGGCCTTCACCACATACTGCACCATTGAGAAGCCCATCAAGTAGGTTTGAATATTTCAGTTTAACTATTCAAGTAGAGTACGCTATAACCATGTGTGATAAATACTAATGTCCTTCTTTCTCTCTGTCTCTGTCTGTCTCTCTCTCTGTCTCTCTCTCACATACACACACAATCTCACTCCCTGTCTCCATTTCTCTCTGTCACACACACATTACCTGTCACCCACTCTCTTTCGCTGTCTGTCTCTCTTTCTGTTTGTCTCTTGACGCACTTTTTCTGCTCTTCCCCTCCAGGTTCCAGGAAAAGGGAAATCTGGAGGTCCTTCTCTTCACCATCCAAAGCAAACTCAGAGCAAATAACCAGAAACCCTTCGTGCCTCACGAAGGGAAACTCATCTCGGACATCAACAAGGTCAAACATTTACAGTAACAAGTGTTTTGTGGGCTTTACCGAAAACGTCGTAGATTCACAGGTGGCAGTGTCAACATGTTTCTCTTCAAACTGGTGTGGGCGCTGCAGGCCTGGGAGAGGCTGGAGAAGGCAGAGCATGAGAGGGGCGTGGCCTTGCGGAAAGAGCTCATTCGTCAGGAGAAGCTGGAGTTGCTAGCGCAGAGATTTGACCATAAGACCACCATGCGGCAAGCTTGGCTCAACGAGAACCAGCGGCTTGTCTCACAGGTAGGACAAGACTTTGCATGATAATGTTCAGAACACACGAGTGATATGTTTTCAATCCATTGTAACTGATCGTCCCCATCTTGTCCTTGTCCTGACTGTACTTTCTTCATGACTGTGTAGGATAACTTTGGCTACGACCTGCCAGCAGTTGAGGCAGCCATGAAGAAACACGAGGCCATTGAGGCAGACATCGCCTCATATGAGGAGCGTATCAGCGTGGTAGTGGAGCTTGCGTCTGAGATGGACTCGGAGAGTTACTACGACATCCGCCGCATCTCCGCACGCAAAGAGAATATCCTCGGGCAGTGGGCTCTGCTGAAGGAGCTCGTCGCCGGAAGGAGAACCAGGCTTGAGAAGAACCTGGCCCTGCAGAAGACCTTTCAGGACATGGTGTACATGATTGACTGGATGGAGGACACGCAGGTACTGCACAGAGGAGCGCTGAGTGTATTTCAGAGTGCTGAGACGACAACATCGATCCTCAGGCTGAAAGGCCGAAGCCTCCTCTATCTCTCCTACTGTACTTACTGCTGCTAATACGTCAATAACTGTCAGGAAGCACTGATAGCATCGCTACTACTACTGTTAACGCAGCCACAACGAATACTGCCACTAACATTGCCCTTTGTAACACCATTACTACAGGGAGTATCACTACAACGGGCATGAGGGTGCTATTTTTTTGATGTAATTACATTACAATTATTATTACCAGTGTTGCCGCTGTCTGTACTACTAGTAATATACAGACTATGATTACTAAACCTATCACTATAACCATTATGTGCCCCTCCCTTACTATAAACGTGGCTGTTACTGTCATGTTTACCAAACAAAATACAGAGGAATTGGAAAAAAGTTTTGGAAGTTGTACAAGCTCTTTATCAGGAACAATTGCACAACAATTGACTTGAGAGTTGATTAATCAAACCACCAAATCCAAAGGATATAGGCGTGTGAAACCCCTATTACTCGTCTCTTCTACCAAGGTCCAGTTGCTGTCGAAAGACTTTGGGAAACATCTGCTGGAGGTGGACGACCTGCTGCAGAAACACAGCCTACAGGAGGCCGACATCACTGTGCAAGCCGAGAGAGTGGAGACGCTCAACACTGCGGCACTTAAATTCACAACCATTGAAGGTAGACACACACCCAACCTACCACACCATTGTAGGTACGAATCAGGAGGAACACCGATAGTACCAGAGGGTTAAGGGATCCATTCGGCTCAATTATGCCATCAGTTAGGTCCAAAGTCACCTGAACTTTGACCCTGACGGTCAAACTCTGGTGTACTCGTCTCAGACCCAAGTGCACACAGCACTGATCGATATCAAAGAGGTATCGATCTGATTTATCATGCCTCATGCTCCTTTCCAGAGGAGATGGAGGTGACCTTCAGACAGTAGGAACATTGATTTTTGTAAGTTGATCTCAGGAAGTTGATCAGCTCAGTTTCAGCCCACAAGCTCGCTCTGATTAAATGGGCACGCTTAATCGCTGCGGTGCGTGTCTGTGTTCACGGTTATTAATGAATGAAATTATGTCTCCTAGGTTACCAGCCGTGTGACCCACAGGTGATATGCAACCGCGTCCACCATGTCTCCTCCTGTCTGGAGGAGCTGAAGCAGTTGGCGGAGAAGAGACGATCCGAGTTGGAGGAATCCAGGCAGCTATGGGCCTTTTTCCAGGTAGGAGGGACATGGAAGGTCCACTCTTTGTATGGAGGACAATGTGTGTGTGCCTCCGTTTGTCTGTCAGTGTGTCTGTGCATGTTAATATGTAAGAAATATTATCAGTGAGATATTAACAAACTACAAGTAATTCAGGTACTTATGCAAGTTTGTTTCTCCTCCCATCCTCTGTGTAGGAGTTGGAGGAGTCGGAGGCTTGGATCAGGGAGAAGAGCTCCATCCTGGGAGCTCAGGGTTACGGGAAAGATCTCAGCAGTGTGCTGAAACTACTACAGAAACACAAGACGCTGGCAGGAGAACTGCTGGCTCACCGCTCCCTGCTGCAGGTGTGTGTGTGTTTGTGGGCCTGCGTTGTGTGTAGATGCTTTCTCCACCATGTGGTGCTGTTTGTTTAAGGTTAGCTGGTAAAATTCGGAATTGTCTTCTTTGTAGTTTAACACAACTTCGACACAGCTAAAACCCATAACTGATTGATTACACAGACAATTATGTAATACACTATTTTTTGCAAGAATTGCAAAAAACTATTAAACTGTCTGTCAATGTTATGAAGTATTATCTAACACTATACACACTATACACACTATACACACACTATATGTGGAAATCGTACAAAATAAAAGTAGTTACTCCCAAAACTCAAAAATAATGCCGTCTACTCCCATGTTCACTCCAGAACACCATGAAGAGAGGCAAGCAGATCCTGAGCGAGAAGAGCTTCGGCACGGCGGGGATCCAGGAGCGCATCATGGAGGTGAAGGGCGAGTGGAAGCGGCTGGAGGACCAAGCGGCGCAGCGTCTCAGCCACCTGCAGGAGGCGCTCAACTTCTTCCAGTTTTCCACGGAGACGGACGACCTGGTGGCCTGGCTGCAGGACGCGTACCGCCTTGTCTCCAGCGAGGACTTTGGACATGACGAGTACTCCACGCAGTCGCTGCTGAAGAAGCACCGTGGCGTCCGGGAAGCCATCGACAAACATCGCTCGCACGTGGTGGGCCTAAGGAAACACATGGTGGCACTGCCTCTTCAGTACCGGGAGCAAGAGGTGGGTGGCAGCGTTTAGGGCTACGTCTATTCCTGGACAGGTAGACCTCTCATCTCACCTGTCCTTCTTCTCTCTCCCTGTAGGAGGTGCAGGTCCGTATGGGCGAGGTGGAGCAGCTCTACACTGAGGTGGCAGAGGTGGCGGTGTTAAGGCAGCAGTGGCTCCACGACGCCTTGGCGGTGTACCGCATGTTCAGCGAGGTCAACTCCTGTGAGCTGTGGATCGATGAGAAGGAGCAGTGGCTGGACAAGATGGAGGTCCCAGAGAGACTTGAGGACGTGGAGGTGGTGGCCCACAGGTGAGGCAGCGTGATGGAGAAGAGGGTTTGATTGTCTGAGTCTGAGTCTGAGATCTCTGGCGAGACACACACAGAGAGCTCAGTGGAACATCCCACCTCCTGTGAAGGTCTTGAGAAGAACATTGATTGTGACCTTTGAAACGATAAGCTGACGCGGTCACACTCTGTACGTCCTCAAACTGTAGGTTTGAGAGCCTGGACCAGGAGATGAACAGCTTGATGGGGAGGATCCTGGACGTCAACCAAATCGTCCAACAACTCCTGGATGGAGGTCACCCCTCGTCCACAGAGGTCAGAGGGTGTCAGGACCACCTCAATTCCAGGTACAGGAGGATCTCAGAACGTCTATGGGTTACACCACAAGTATGGCATAGACTGAACCACAGAATTGAAAACAAATGATCGTAAATATCGGAAGAATCCATCGTAAAATTAAATGAAAGGCAAAATGAAAAGTAAAAGTACCTTCTGTACTCAGTGGCACTGCGTACCCTGCGGCGTGCCAGGCAGTTAGCGATCTCAAACAGCGCGACTCAGACACGTGTGAGATCCGGTAATACGTAATCGTTGGCCAGTGGTGTGTGTGTGTGTATATGTGTGTGTGGTCAGCAGAGTAGCAGTATGTCTGCTGTGTCTCATGACCTTGGCACACATCATCCCAGGGCGGCCATCTGTCCAAACGCTCATGCCCCTCCTCCACTCTACCTCATTCAAGTTTATCATGTTCCCCTACTCAGTTGTGGCACACAACACGTACGCACAGGGATTGATAATGTTCAGTATGTGCAAAGTAAGTACTCAAAGATGAAATATCACACATGCATGTCCACCCCAACAATAAGATGACATGCAGCTGTGTGTGGTTGTGTGTATACATGTGTGTCTCTGGTTGCCCGGGCCTGTGTGTGAGCCACAGTTGTGTATCGGCAGCAGGAGAACATGATGTATGGAAAAAGGGGCAAATAGTTCTCGCTGTGTTGAATGTGACGTCCGATTGTTCTGGCATGTTTTTCATTACTGTCAACGGGGAGGCAGAGGAGTTGCACACACAGACATGCACACAGACATGCACACACATCAAAATACACTCCAGGCAAGCACAGCATCTAAGTGATGCAACATTACTTGCTTGCATTCTTTTTCAACATAAGCAGCGATAAGAAATCAATCGGAAATGAAGCTGACAGGATAACCATCGGTGCAGCATAGAATGTTAGATCGTCTCAACTAAATGGAATAATTGTTGTTAGTAATGAAAGCAATGGCTGCCATACCAGGGTCCAGTTTTGACTGGCTGTAGGGAAGTAGGTGCCTTAAGATGTCCCAAACACCAAATCCTGCTGGATGTGAAATGTTCTAGCTTAGTTCATCACTCGTAGCCATGTTCTCTGGCCTTGTCTCTGCCCCTCACCACCAGGTGGAACAGCATCGTGGAGCTGGTGGAGCAAAAGAAGGATCACCTGGACTCGGTGCTACGCCAGCAGAACTACTTGCTGGAGTGTGCGGAGATCAAGTCTCAGATCCAAGAGAAGAGGAAGGCCATCGATGCCACCCAGTATGTAGGTAGCGATCTGGGCGGCGTTCTGGCACTGCAGAGACGTCTGTCCACCATGGAGGGAGCCCTGTCCGTCCTGGAGCCCAAACTTCTGCATCTGCAGGTACTGGATTTAATGATGGACCGAAAAGCAGATTTGATACTTTTTCCAGGCAGAAAACGCAAACAAATGAACTGGTTTCCATCTGCGACTATGGAAACCGTGGAGACACTGACTTGTATATCCCTGTTGGTGGTGTAGGAGGAAGCAGAATATCTGGCCACTACCCACCCCGCTCGAGCCATGGACGTCCTGGTACCCTTTGATGGCATTAGTGTGGAATGGGAGGAGCTAAAGCGAACCCTCCAGGGCTGTGAAGACTCGCTGATGGTGGCAGGCAGGCTTCAGAGCTTCATCCAGGTACAGACAAGAGAGTGGGAAGGTTATACATGAAGGAGAATAACTTCTCCAAAGAGATGTAGGTAAGAGTCCCCTCTCCTTTCTGGCAGGACCTGGATTCCTTTCTCACCTGGCTGGTCCAGACACAGACAGCTGCCGCCTCAGACCAACTTCCCAACGACCTGGAGGAGGCTGAGAAACTCATCAACAAACATGCCGCGCTCAAGGAGGAGATTGGAAGGTGGGTCACAAATGGAGGACAAAAGACACCTGCTGAGGAGGCTCTAAGTCCATTTGGGACAAATCAGAGGACATACACATACAATTGAAAGTGTAGATTCTGATCCCAAGCTCTCAGCAGTACTCAAATCCACTGAAAGCTGGCCCTCTCCGCATCTTCACAGATATGAGGAGGACTACGAGCGTCTCCAGGCCATGAACGAGCTGCTGGAGTCAGAGGAGGCTCCTCTTCCTCAGGCAGCCCTGCAGCAGTGGCTCCAGAAGCTGGACGTGGGCTGGAACAAGTTATTGGAGATGTGGGAGACCAGGAGAGAAGTTCTGGTTCAGGCTCACATCTTCCACCTGTTCCTGAGGGATGTCAAACAGGCCGAGTCTTTCCTCAACAACCAGGTGAGGAATCAGGAAATCTTTATTGTCATTGCAACCATTCACCTTGTGTAATGAAGTTAAGGTGCAAAGTTCCAATGAATTGATGAAGAAAGATCGGATGTTGAAAGAAAACTGCTCAAAAATTAAACAAATTTCTGATGAAAATGAAGCTAAACGGGATGTTTCGATATGACAAGCCTACTTCCGAGTTTGTCCGATGTGTATCTGGTCCAGATGACCCTCCAGATGTTGGGTCAAGGTTGTACACTGCACACTGCTGTTCTCCATTTGAATATCATATTGCCAACATTGATTTTATTCTGTCCTCGGTCTACGAACGAGCAAACAATAAAATGAACGTTGTGTTCTGTTTCCCTCTCAGGAGTCGGCGCTGGCTCACGTGGAACTGCCCACCACGGTGGAGACGGTGGAAGGTGCCATCAAGAAGCACAAAGACTTCACCACCACAATGGAGCTGAACCTGCACCGGATCAAGGCGGTGATCGAGGCTGGGGAGAGCCTCATCAGCCAGAACAACATCTACTCAGAGCGCATCAGGGAACGCATCGACACGCTGGCCAACAGGTACCACGCCCCAACCCCCAAGACCTCTGTCACGCTTAGGACCTGGTCATGACTCTTCTAGACCAGTGGTTCTCAAATGGGGGTACGCATACTCCTGGGGGTACGTGGAGGTACTGCAGGGGGTACGTGAAGCTGCATATTTCAGTTTTGACTGGTTTTATGCCTTCCTGGTGGTCACCGTCTTCTGTTTTTCTCTTTTGTTTCTACATGCAATGTTTGCAATATGGATGTATTTGTCAGGTTCACTGATATAAGGTGTTTGGCTTTAATAAATCAGACAGTGGTTTTACAGCACTGTTCCTCTTTTTTCTTCCAAAAATGTTTTGCCCGTGTCAGGGGGTACTTGACTAAAAATAATTTTTTAAGGGGGTACATCACTGAAAAAAGTTTGAGAACCACTGTTCTAGACCAATCAGGCAGCATTTGGCAGCAGCCAAATGCAAGAGCAAGAGGAAGAGTAACAGGACTAGCAGTTGCTATGACCCTGAATATGAACAAGTCCAGACCTGACAACTGACCGTGAAATCATTCTAATGGTACGCAGTGTGTGTTTGTGTGTGTGTGTGTGTGTGCGCGAGTCTCTGTGTGTGTGTGGGTGGGTGTGTGTTTCCACCAGTCGCAGTATGTTAAGCCATATGTTTACATTAATTAATTCAGGGGCTCCCCACAGGGAAAACTAGCATGAAATGTAACAATGCCTGCATTGTTGTAACCACTACTAGAAGGTGTTTGTACTGTGACCTCTACTCACGTTTACAACTACTGTGTGTGTGTGTGTCACGCTCAACGCACACAGAGCCACAAACAGTAGTTTCTGACTCATCTGTGACTCATTGATCATTTCACAGGTTTGTTAATGACAACAGATTACAAAGGCGCTCTAAAAATGTAGTAGAAAATAAATAATGATAATAATAATAATAATGAATAATAATAAAAATCCATCCAAACAATGAAAAAGTCATCTTGGTAGCCTTGCAATGTTTTAAAAAATTAGATAGTCTAGTTTGAGTCCATAATTCTTCACTGAATGTCTTCGAAATAATGAATGTTTGTGTGTGTGTGTGTGTGTGTCGCACGTGCTGCTGCTTCTCTCAGGGGCAACCAGAACAGGGAGCTGGCCCAGCAGTGGTTGGAGAGACTCAACGACCAGTGGGAGCTTCAGAGGTTTCTCCAAGACTGTCACGAGGTAGGAGAGGCTCCATCACCTTGTGTGTGAAACAGTTTCGAAACACAAAACGCGTGTGTGCTCCTCTTCTCTGAGGAAGTCACATCGCCCCAGCTTGACTGTCCTTTGGCAAAAGCACTGTGAGGGAGGATCAGTTTGGATGTTTGACTTATTCCTGACATCCATCACCAGTGTTTTGTTTGTGAGTTGTTCACTTTGTTATCTCCGGTTGTGGATCTGACATGTTTAGATCATTTGTAGACGTTTTAAGTTTGTGTGACATGAAGAACACATCTCGGATGTCCATCATCTCTGGTGAATTCCATGGTTATTGCTTATTATTAACCTGAACCAGGCCGAGCGTTTTGGCTGAATGAGTGGTTAGATTTCTAAATAATTTGTAGAAGATCTGCAGCTGTGAGTGGCACCACGATTACAGGGAGTCCGAGCCCCAGACAGTCAGGCGGCAGACTGAATACAGAGGTTTCTCTCTGAATCTTGCAGCTGCAACATGAATTTGACACAATTTTATCTTGACAAAGTCATTTTTGATGCATGAAATAGAAATGAAAACACCGAAACAGAACCCGTGAAGGAACTTACCCCACAGACTAATTCGTAAACGTCTCCCTCAGACCTGAACCTTGTTTAGTTTCAGCAACTTTCCCTCCCATGAATAATTCACAAGCACAGCTCCTCATCACTTATTCAGAGAGGGAAGAGTTTATTTCACCGTGTATGTGCGTGAGGGCAGCAGTGTGTACGGGCATGCGTGTAGACATGCATGTGCATGTGCACATATATATGCAAATGCACCTTGGTCAGCATATATCAATCTTTGTAGGAATAGAGTATGCATGAGGAGGCTTCCCCCAACTCTGTGTGTGTGTGTGTGTGTGTGTGTGTGTGAGAGAGAGAGAGAGAGAGAGAGAGAGAGAGAGAGTCTGGCCAGTGACTGCGACAGCTGGCAGGGTGTGTTCCCTCCTCCTACTGCTGCTCTCAACAATCTCAGTCAGTGATCATTGAGCACGAATATCAAGTTCATCATGGTTAACTTCATATTTGTGTTTTGGGTTTGCAATCTTCATGAAAAAAAAGGAGATCAGGATTGTTGTTTTGTTTTTTATTCAATCTGTCATATGAGTTTAAGTCAATCCAATGCAAGTGGATGTGACCTGATGACCTCGTAATGAATTTCTCTTGAATTCAAAATAAAATCCAGAGGAGTCAATAAGTCAGACAATGTGTCCTCTCTGTCTCTGAGAAAGCTACACTTACGTGTCAACGGTGCCACCACATTGCTGAGGTTGTGTTACCTGAGTGGGTTTGATGGTGTTTGGATCAGTCAGCCATGTTGATTCTTCGTCAGAGTTGAAGAGGAGACGGGTCAGGGGCTAGCTTGGTTCATGTTTGTGTGTTTGGGAGGGCAGGGTGCTGAGGTGACTCATACACGCTGTCACTTATTTTTTCTTCTTCCGGGTGCTGCCTTTTGGGGGCGCCACACTGAATCATCTGTCTCCACCCAGCTGTCCCTCCAACCATCCCCTGAAACACCAGCTGCCCTCACGTTGTCCTTAACTACATCCATGAACCTTCTCTGTGGTCTTCCTCTTCTCCTCCATCTCAAACATGCTCTGTCTAATATATCCACTATCTCTTTATTTATTATAACTTAAAGTCTTCGGTCCGTGCAGTTTCACCTGTCCACCTGCCTCACTCTCCTTCATACCCATGTCCTGCCTTAATCCTGCTGCGTCTCGTTCCTCTGCTGTCCAGTGCGAACCTCCACCTCCCCAGGTTTTCCTCCACCTGTCTCCTACCCTCACCACAGATAACAATATCACCTGCAGTCATCATTGTCCAAGGGGACTCCTGCCTAACATCATCTGCTAGTCTGCGAACAGAAAGGTGCTTAGGGCAGATCCCTGATGTACCCCCACCATTGCCCTGAACCCTGAATCTGTATCTGTCCCTCCGCCCTCATACCTCAGCACTGCCTTGTTATCCTCCTACATTTCCCGCACCACCTTAACATACTTCTCGACCACTCCTGACTTCCTCATACAGCACCACAGTTCCTCTCTTGGTACCGCATCATTTTGATTGGCTCATTCAATCAGGATAATCACCCGTCCATCTGCCTCTCATATATCTAGTCATTTCAGCTCCTCCTCCTCCCTCATTCCACTCATGTCCTCAGTGGAGCCTTCAGCCCTTGACCCCATCACGACCTTTGCATTCTCAGGCTTGAGTGTGTGTGTGTGTTTCACTCATGTTTGCTGTGCTTCAACACCTATTTGATGAGGTGGAAGAGTGATAATGACTTTTGCTGTGAGGGAAACCTGCCCCGCCATATCGTGATATTAGATGTGAATGGTCCCATTCACAAAACTATGTCACATTTTAGTTCCGTCCATGTGACTTCAGGGTATCGTTATTTTGGAATCGTCGTCTATTTTGGTAAGCTGCTGGGTACCTAGTCAGCAATGTGAACACTATTTATGTAGGTCAGCGCCCCGAAGAGACACTCTGTGTTTACATCCTGTGTGCACGGATATGAGAAGCTGATCTCGAAATATGTGTCTGTGAGGTTGTGTTTGGGTATATGTGTGTGTGTGTGTGTGTGTGTGTGTTCCTGGGTGTCTGGAGGCTGCGTGGGTGTGTGTCCCTCTCCCACTCTATCCCTCCATCTATGCTGCTCTCTCTCTAATGCTTCGCCTCTGCAGCAGCATTAAGTGAGTTGAGGGTGGAGACAAAAACCGGTTGAAGCTGGGCGTTGCAGTGGGAGAGGGAGTGAGGCAGAGAGGAGGCTGGTGAGAGGAGTGAGATGGATGCATGGACGGATGGAGGGGTGCATGAGAAAGCACGTCCAAGTGTGTGTGAGTGTCAGTGGCGATGTGTAGCTAAGTATTGCTTTGCCGCCACTGCGCTGTCTTCGCTCTGTCGCCCCCTGCTGGCTGATGAGACCCTGTGTACGGGTTTTGCTGACTCAGAAACATAGGAAAACAGTTGAGGGTTGAATTGATTTAGTGTATAAACAAACACGAACATATCCAGTTTGGTCGTCGTCAGGTTATTTATCAGGTGATTTTCACTGTTCCCCAGGGGTTAAATCAGAGAAAACGAAAGGACGATGCTTCAGTTCGTTGGAACCGAAAGTGCCAGTCTGAATATATTTAATTTCTCTACGTTCACGTCAATGTGTTAATGATAATTTCTACACTGAATTCGTTTCTGGTGCGATGGTTTCGATGAACTAATGTGAATTATGAATGGATGCGGCGCCTGCTTCTCTCCCTGCCTGCCTCTCGGACCCCCTCCCCCTAAATTCCCGATCCCAGGCTTCCTCGCTCCTCCTCCTCCTCCGCTCTCCCTCTCCTCTCTCTTTCGCTCTCTCGCTCTTCTCCCCATTCGTTTCGGCACTCTTGAGGAGGCAGGGGAGGGGACACCGGCTCTCTGCCATCTTTATTGTTTTGATGATTTTTCTTCACCTTCCTCTTCCTCCTCCAGCTCTCCGCTCCTCTTTCCTTCCTGTCTTCCCCTCCTCCTCCTCCTCCTCCCCCTCTCTCGCTTCCTCACACTGCGGTGTGTCTGCGTCGGTGCTCGGAGGGAGAGGGAGGCTGTGGTGCGTCTCCGCGGGATCCTCCTCCTCCTCACTCACACACACACACATGCGTGTCGTGTGCCCGTCGTCCTCGCTCTATCCCCTCCTCCGTCTCTCTCCCTCCCACCCTCTCTCTCCTTCTCTCTCCCCTCTCTCTCTCCATCCACCTCCCCGCCGCTGCGTGCGTGCGTGTGCGTGTGCGAGCGCGTGCGTGCGTGCGTGCGTGCGCGCGCCTCGCTGGGACGTCACGGCGGACGGACGATGATGCGGATAGCGGCAGCAGCGGCGGCGGTGGCGGCGGCTCCCTGCAGCTGGCTCGGCCCCGCGGGCTCCGTGTGCTAGAGGCCACCGGTAAGCAGCTGATGCCCGGGCAGCCCGGGGAGAAGAGAGGGATGGAGGCGGAGGTGTTGAGGCGGAGAGAGAGAGCGGAGAGTGGGAGCGGAGAGATGCGGTGCTGGCGCTGACCTCAATACGCTCACGATGCTGTCAGGTGGTCTCAGTGTGTATTTCTGTTTCAATGCAGATGGATTTTTTTAGCCCGCGAGTTGGAGTGTGTGTGGTTGTGTACATATGTCTTTGTGGAGGACGTGGGCTTGTTTACTTTGCCGTGTATTTACATGTAAGTCAGGCTGTGCAGCCCCCACTCCTGCTCTGCGTGTGTTTGTGTGTGTGACTTTAGGTTCATCATGCCTGGTCCTCATGTTTCTTGTCTCCTTCAGGATTCATAAGCCTAAACACACCTGTGCTTGTGATGGTTAGATGTTCGGGGCGTGTGTGTCCCATGCCTGTCCCGTAGAATATAAATAGTTACACTGTTTGTGCCGCTCCCACACTGATGCTCTCTTCCCTCTTTCTCTCTGGCATTTTTTGTTTCGTGCTTTATTTCTATTTTTTCGATGCAGCTGGGTGACTGGGTGTGCGAGAAGATGCTGATGGCGCGAGACAGCAGCCGGGACGAAACCCAGAAGCTCCACAAGAAATGGCTGAAGCACCAGGCCTTCATGGCCGAGCTGGCCCAGAACAAGGAGTGGCTGGAGAAGATCGAGAAGGTAAGATGACCTCCTGGCCGTCCGCTCAGCCTTTCCGGGTCTTAGTTGCTCGTATGCAGCTCGGAGATTGTTTGATGTCACTTTGGCACCAGGACTGTGGCCCAGATCCTGAACATGGAGTCTTGTGGTCCTGTTTGGGTTGAGCTGGTCCTTGGTTCCCTCCATGTTTCTTCACCTAGTAGTAGTTTGTCGTCTCTGGTCTGAGTCAAAGTTCCTTTTGCTGTGAAGCTTTAAAGCGACGTTGCAGAGTACCGCCGAGTGCGTGAAGCTTCCAACGTGCCGTTTGTTGATATATTTAGGCTCACTCCATATTCATTACAGGAAATGGGACGCTCGTTCCAGAAGGTTCTGAAGCTACTGTTTGTCCTGAGTTGAACTCCAAAATGAAACAAAGCCAACGGCAAGGGTATTAGAGAAGGTCTTTAGAAGGAGGAGAGGAACACGGTGACCCGCATCACAACATGCCGGCCTGCGAGGAACCATTTCTA
This sequence comes from Carapus acus, assembly GCA_900312935.1. Lineage (NCBI taxonomy): Eukaryota > Metazoa > Chordata > Actinopteri > Ophidiiformes > Carapidae > Carapus > Carapus acus. Next base: position 23,387 of record OMPJ01010816.1, read on the forward strand.
GCTTCTGACTAGACGCCACTTCCTCCTGAATCACCACAAATGAGTTCCTTGTTTTAGAAGAATTCACACGTCATCTCATGTGACTGCACGCGAGTGTTGGGCTAAATGTGAATGAAGGTGTTAACTGAATCGCTGATGGAGTCAGCGTGGAGCTCTGTGGATGTTTTTGTGCAGATCTGCTTTGCTTGGCGTTTCTTGTGGCCTTACGCGGAGAGCCGTGGACATGTGGAGACATTGCAGCATAAACGAAAAGTTGCACCCCTCCATTTGTCCCGTATGAGGTCATCAGACAAACTGTGTGTGAACACATGTACTGTATATGTGTGTGTGTGTGTGTGTGTCTGTATGTGTGTGTGTGTGCGCGCCCATGTCGGTGGGGGAGTTTTCTGCAGGACTTCAGTGTCTTAGTAGAGGACAATTTTGGGATTGTCCATTAAGCAGGACACACTTGTCCCCTAAGTATTTACAGGGTAAGACTGCTTAAATTGAGCCCATCACACAATTCATGTTATTACAATATAATATTGTTTATTATTTATGCATTCTTACAATTTAGATGTGCATTTGTCTCCACTTTTATCCTGTCAGTGAGTGTGTGTTTTTGATGGCGCTGCATGTCTTCACACACACACACACACACACACACAGACAGACACACGCACACTCACACACCCACACACACACACACACATACACACACATTCACACTCTCTCTCTCTCTCTCTCTCTCTCTCTCTCTCTCTCTCTCTCTCTCTCTCTCTCTCTTCCAGTATGCAGCTCATTACAGCTGATTTGGGTGCTCTTAGCTGAGAGGACAGGCGGCTGTGCTGTAGTGGGCACGGCACAAGTGTGTGAGCGTGCGCGTGCGTGTGTATTGCACATGTGCGATTGCATGTGTGTGCTGTGTTATTCAATGGTATGTAGATGGGGAGGAAAAAAAAGAGGCCAACACAGGAGCAATGGACGACTAGAGATGTATGTCATAGCAAAAATCCCACTCCTGTCTTTTGTTGGACATGTTGGACATATACGGCGTCTTTATCCTAATTCTCCATCTGAGGGACACAGAGTGTCAGGTTTATACACCTTAACACCCTGTAAGAAAGAAGACACAAGAGAGTCAACGTCCTTTACTCTAGAGGAGAGTCAGCCAGGCCAGCACAGTTACATGCCACCTAACTACTCTGGCTTGGTCTGACTGCTCGCCTCTCTTTTATTTCGTTAGGGTGGTTCCCTAGTTACATAAAGATGCAGCTTCTAAAGGATGGGGGATACATGAGCTGCACCTCACATATTTTCGTTGTTATACATTAACAGTCTTTAACTCATGCACATAGTCAACCCGTGTTTGGCGACTTGACCATCAAGGTCTTCGAGGTCACGCTCAGGTCATGCGTGTGAACTGGTCCACCTGTCAAATTGAGGTCATACTCAGGTTACCACAGTTACTCTTCCTTTGCAGAGCACCTTATCTTATTTAGAATGATACT
>OMPJ01010817.1:0-16028 GCA_900312935.1 Carapus acus
TCCTCCTCCTCCACCATCTCCTTCTCCTCCTCCTCCTCCTCCTTCCCCATCTCCATCTCCATCTCCCCCACCTCCACCTCCACCTCCAGCCCCAGCAGGTGGTGCTAGATTGGAAACTACTACGCCCAGCTGAATATTGGGATTTGTCTCAAAATCAACAGGCTGAAAGAGAAACATGGAGAATTAGGTCAGTGAGACGTAGATCAGACGTTGTATTGTTTGCTAGTTCTCGATCTTTTATGTCTTACCAAGATCGTCTGAGCGTCACGTGGGGATCCTGCGGTACAACGGGTGTGTGTCTTTGCTACACAGGCATACTGACCTTCTCCAGCACGAGCACGCCCTCGTTGGTGTCGGGGTGCGTGTAGACGCTGAACGTCCCGTCCTCGTTTCCAGCGATGATGTCGAAAACGGCCTGCCAGTTCTCCGTCTTCTCTTCGTCGGGATCGTTCACTTTCAAGCGGATCACCTCCACGCCTGCCGTGTTTTCCATGATGCTGGCTGAATACTGCAAAAGCACAGCGTGAAGAACCCCTCAAATGACCTTTTCTTGGACTCCCGGACGAGAAGGTACCTGCTGCCCTCACCGTCGCCAGGGGGGGTTTAGACATACTGTAGGTGGGTACTGAGGTGCTACTTCATGCTAGTAATGCGTAGTTAATGCTAGTTAATGAGACCCTCCCTCCTGGGTATGGATAGACCTGTTTGGGTCTTGCTGAAAAGGACACGGCCCCTCTAACCTACCTCGTCTTTCTCGAGCGTCGGTACGTTGTCGTTGATGTCGGTGATTCTGACGGTAGCGGTCGCCGTGCCCGTGTTGCCGTCCGGTGCTCCGCCCATATCCGTGGCTTTTATGGTCAGAAGGTAGGAGCTTTGTTTCTGGAAGAGATGAACGGGATTGTGAGGCGGTTCTCAAACACCAAGACGCAGAGTTCGGAGCGGCGCTCGCACCTCTCGGTCCAAGGATCCCTCCTTGACGTAGAGCGTCCCGCTGCTGCGGTCTATGAAGAAGAGCTGCGTTCCGTTGAAGGGCTCCTGCTGGTCCAGGCTGTAGGCCAGCCTGGTGTGCAAAGTGCCGGGCTTGTCGGCGTCGGTGGCCGTCACGTTGGCGATCACAGTGCCTGACAAACACAAATATGGAGGCCTTAAACATATGGCAGGAAAATGTCCCTGCAGAGCGCTAACGTGCTAACTGTCATCCTGGACTTTGTCACCTCGCCAGTTAAGCTAGAGGACATTTTTCAATAACAGTCCTCTTTGTTCATTCTCAGCGAATTGGCCGTATTCTTGTTGAGAAATGCACCGAGACAAAGTATTCATGGTATTTTCACGAGCCTCCTCCCTCGACTTTATTTACACAAATTAATCATGTTTCAGTACGCCAAGTTTTCTATTTCCTAATGGGGACTTGACAGAAATCTGAACTTTAAGTGGCCTGGTGAGGTCAGACGACATGTTTTGATCAGTTTTGAGGCGTTACCATGATCGGACCCCTGATGTGAGGACCTGTAGTTATTTCTGAGCTGGGACGACTGAGGACTCCTCCGCAAGTTGGCGTGTGAGCAGTGTTCAGTCTTGTCTGATGAACTGGAGCCCCGCAGGCATCAGGCAGAAGGAACGTGGAAGCCATGCCAGACCGACAGGCCGCGAATAATCACTCACAGTGGGAGCCGCGAGGGAGGAGCGGGGCTGCCGGCGGAGAGGTGGCGTCCTACCTGGCGGGCTGGACTCGGGGACGCTGAGCGGAGGAATTTCGCCAAAGACCGGCGGACAGTCGTTCTCGTCCTCCACCTGGAACCACAGATCGATCTTGTCCTCCGCCTTAGAGCTGTTGTGGAATCTGGCCACTCCCTGGAGCTGTGGGAACCATTTTTTTATTAAAGATGGCGTTATTTCAAAGCCGATCTCTGCCAGGGAGGTCACAACAAAGCCAAGCCACAGGTTGCTGGTTCAACGCCAGCACGCTATTGCACATCATCCGGAAGATGTTTGCCTCAGCTGTAATTAAAAAGGATTTCTTTGGAAGTGGAGGGGAAAGAGGAGGAGGCGCTCTCACCAGGTAGGTCTCCCTCACTTCCCGGTCCAGCTTCCCCGTGATGTACACCAGCCCCGTCTTCTCGTCCACCACGAAGACATGGACGGGCTCCCTGCTGGCCCCGGGGCCCAGCAGGGCGTAGTAGACCGGCCCCTCCTCGTCTTTGTCCGACCGGATCTGAAGGTCAGGGTTAGGGTTAGGGTTAGGACAGCAGCAAAGACTTTGTCGCGGCGAGAGGTTTCAAATTAAAACCGGGTCCGACGTTTTTGTTTTTCTTCGGACGAGGGCGGCCTCACCTTGGCAACATGTCCTGCTTTGGAATAGTCCTTGTTCTCCTTGAGTTTGGCGGTGGGGATGACCCAGTCCCTGCGATGGCGTCTCAGCTGAGCCGCGTCGCTACTCCAGACGCCCAGCAAACACACCAACAGCTGCAGAGGAAACAGGAAAACACAGGCGGCTGGGTGTTACTCATTGGGGATGGGAGGCTCCCCCTCATGGCAGGGGGCCTCACGGCAGGGGGCCTCACGGCGAGGCCGCCCGTCCCGTCACGGAGGCCCGGCAGGAAACGTTGCCTTCCCTCTCCCTGTCATCAGTGCTGGCGTTTGTCCAAACGCGAGTTGTTTCCGCAGGATTCCATCTTAGCACCTCTGAGAGCTTTGACACAACAGCCACGCCAACATTGGCGACTGACAAACACTTTGTTTTCACACAAAGCCTGAGAAATGGGAATGGCCGCCATGATTGTGGCAGATTAGTCAGTGACTGGAGGCAAAAAGTTGTTGTCCAGCCCCGCAAATATAAGACCAAAGCGAGTCGGATCCAAAGGAGCCCCAAGGGCCTCGTGCCAAGCTCCAAATAGGGCTAAATTACAAATGGCCGCCCATAATAACAAGTCACCTCCAGCAGATCTGGACTAGAAGCTTCTTGCAGGAGAGGCGACTTGACTCAGCCTGTGAGCCGTTGGAGGACGCGTGAGTAACGCAGCCGTCACTCACAGCCGAGGACGGAGGTGCGTTTACTCACCGCCGCACAGCAGCACCTGGAGATGTGACCTCTGGTCCCACCATGATCACAACGACAAACCTCTCAGGCCCGGAGGACCATCGAGAGGCCTGGAGGACGGCGGGGAATCTGGAGGACCGTGTGGGCTGGCTCTCAGCAGCTTGACGAGCGGATATTTTGCTGGCAGGCATCACAGCTCTTGAGCGGCCTCCTGATTTCTCTGCGTGTGTGTTTTGATTGTTAATAACTCCATATTTGTCTCTGTCCTCGTCTTTCATTTTGGAGTTTGTGGCGGAGCAGCAGCCGCAGTACCTGCTTTATCCTGCAGGCCTTTCAGCCACCATACAAAAGGGCAGTTACACAACATCACATCCTCCATTGTGGAGTCACCTCAGCTTTACGGGGTGTGTGCAGCAACACTACACACACACACAGAGAGAGAGACAGAGAGAGAGAGACACAGAGAGAGAGAGAGAGAGCTCCTGCTAGTCGGACCTTTACACACACGTCCACTGTAAGCAAACATGCTGGTGAGTTAATTTCTCCCATTTTAGCACCAAGTCTGTCAAAACACTTCACTACTGCTGCTACACACTTGATACCGACAACAGAAACCACAGCTGGGTTCATCTTACACACACCCACCCACCCACACACACTCGCACCCATACACACACACACTCAAACACTCTCAGTGTCTGGATATGCTGCTTGGGGAAAGAAAATCATACACACACACATACCATGCAGGCATTACACACATACCAACATACTGTACTTATACACACGTATACACACATCTATAGGAGTGTGTCTGCATGTAAATGTGTGTGTGTGTGTGTGTGTGTGTGTGTGTGTGTAATAACTCCTCTAATCTACCAGTTTTTTTGCCATTTTGCTGCCACACGTCTGTAGTTTCCATATTTGTGTTGTTGTTTATGTGTGCAGCTTGGAGTTGAGTTAAACTTCAGTTTAACAATCAGAGCGCAGACACCCAGAAGAGCTAAACATCAGAATTCCTCCCCCGGGCCGTGCCGACCTCTCTGCCCTCTCTCCCCCGTCAATCCCCGTCTCTCACCGTGGCGATCAGGCCCGTCAGCAGGGCGGCGGGCGGCTGCGTGCGCATCCTCGGGCCGAGCGAGCCCAGCGGCCCAAACACTCCTCGCGCTCGGGAAGAATCTGCAGGTGAGCCAGACGCCGCCCGTCTGCCCTTTATGTGGAGGCGGCTCGGCATCGCCCTCCCCCTCCACGCTCACGCTCCTCCTGACTGGAGGAGGAATGCAAACAACTGCAGGGCCAAGTGAGAGCGGCGGGACATTTAGTGTGTGTGTGTGTTTACTGCCTGTAGTCTGTGGATGTGGTGGAAATAAACACAACAACACAAAGATAACATACCAGAGAGAAAACAAAAAAAGCAAATACCACATAACACCAATAGCAGCAATAACAGCAGTAACATACTAACAATCTAGAAACCGCAGTGTAAAGCGCCTTGCGATAACTTCTAGTGTGAATTGGTGCTATGCCAGTTGAATTGAATTGAAATTTTGTGGCTTTGTCATAATTTCAGCCTTTGCTTTGTGTTAAAATATCAGCTTTTTTTCTGTTTTCTCACAATAGTGGAGTAAAAAGCTTTATCTTGAGGCAGCTGAGACCCCCCAGGAACCACTCAAATACCTTTAAAGGGCAAGTGTGCCACTCGCAGCTCACACAACAGCTTTCATCTGCAATTACTGGCCAATTGTGGGTAATTATAATTCTTTACCTGACTGTGCAGTAACTGGAGCCATAACATGAACTCTGGATCTGCCTGAAACACGCCTGCACACACACACACGTGCGCGCACACACACGCACAGGCACTCAGGCACATACACACGTGGCGTCGGAGACAAAGCCGAGCCTGTTGCCTCCTCACAGGTGTGTCTTTCTCAGATGTTCTGAGATGAGGCTCCCACTGCTGGTTTGTTATTATCTAAAAACATCTTCTTCACTTTCTCCTTCGCTGAGAGAGAGAGAGAGAGAGAGAGAGAGAGAGAGACTGAGAGAGAGAGACCAGAAATTGATTTCTGGTCTGAGTGTTTCATGCGAGTTCTCCGCAGCCACCCACGCCTGCACCATCAGCCACTTCAGCCTGTCAAACCTGGTCTGACCTTCAGTCTCTATTGACCACAAATTATTAATCTGGCTCAATCAAAAGAAAGGAATCCATCGCTCAGCATCATATTCACACGCACACACACGTGCTCACCCACACACACAATGTGTCCTCCACTCCTTCCAGGCGATGACGTGCGTGGCGCCGCCCTGCTGGCAGGGAAGATCGGTGCTTTGCTCAAGGACTCTTCAACCGGCCTTCAATCAAACTAGCGACCTGCGGCTCCACCTCCTGATCCACAAACCTCCACCCCACGTTTTGTCACGTAAGTGTTGATGCCATGCGAGCCGCCCTGAGCCCAGTTGGACAGTTTTCAGATTACTCACCACAAAACACGGCTGACTGAGGTGCTGCGGGGAAGATGGAGAAATGGGAAAAATGTCAAGAATGACTGGCTGTTGTACATGCAACTGTAATGGGGATGTTGACATGAGTGAGGCAGCTGTGTGGTGTGTGTGTGTGTGTGTGTGTGTGTGCGTGCGTGTGCGTGCGTGCGTGTGTGTTTGTGTGCACTTAGGCTCTCTGACTATCTGAATCCATCCCTCATGGTGTTGATGGATTGTTGTCGTGTGATCCATGTTTGTTTGTCTCAAACCTGTTTCACACACACACACACACAGACACACACACACACACAGGCTGGTAGTTGTGACGTTGTGCGTTGCATTTTTCAAACTGCCCAGTCAGTATCAGGACATAAACTGTTTACTGAGCGATGAAGACGAGGTCTCATCGCCACATGTGAAGATTTCCTTTGCTCTTTTTGTGCCATTGTCTTGTGAGCCGAGGATTTTCTGTCTCAGGTTGAATCCCCTGCGGCCAGCGAGCCAAAGCAGAGCAGGCGTCCTGTCGTCACCTGGCGTGTCCCCGCTGCGGTGTCCCCACCATAGTGTCCCCGCCTCCGTGTCCCCACCTCTGTGTCAACATTCCCCTCAGGAAGGTGAGTGTGTCGCCCGTCTTCATACTTTCAGGATGAAAGTGGCGGTGAAACTGGAACTGGAATGGGCGTTTTTCTGTCGCGGCGCCGCAGAGAAAAACAAGACAGATTTACGTCCAAAAGTCTTTATTGATGTGGGTGGTTGGGACATTTGTCATGACTCAAAGTCTCAGCAGTGCCACACGCTGGGAAAGCGACTGTTCAGGAGTTGCTGGCATATTTTTGTCGGTAAGACGCAGAAAAACAAAACAAGATCACAAACCAGGATGAGCTGATCCCCGTCTGTCACCAGGCCAGAGATCCACACGGCAGAAAGTATTCCTTAAAACCACACTTTCTCAATTTCAACCTTCACGGACAGAAGCTGCCTACAGGCCGGGCCACAAACACGCGTGTCGGGACCCACGGTGATGAAACCTCAGTTTCAAACATGGAAAAGCATCACGCAGAGACAGGAGAGGACCGGCAAAGCCACAAATGTTAATACACAATCGAGAACATCAGTTTACAGACAGGCGCCATCATTAGGCCGCAGATAAATAATGTTTCAGCTTTGCTCTTAGCTTAGCATAGCTTAGCTTAGCACGGCTGTAGCGTCCTAATGGAACGGCAGACGATTGTCAGATTAAGAGCACCTCAATTTGAAAACAGCATAAACGTTTCATGAGTACAATAAAACCACGACTGGCAGACAAACATTAAAATGGCGAGTCAAGTCAAGTCAATTTAATTTCTATAGCGCCGAATCATAAAAGGAGTTATCTCAAGGCACTTTTCAGAATGGAGCAGGTCGTGCTCAAAGGCAAAAAACGTAAAAAAAAAACCCAACGACATAGCAAAATATTTAACAGTTTCTTAATTAGAGTTTGAAAAGCGCAATGCTGTGGACATTGGGCGGCCGGCGGCCATGAGCTTCCTTTCCCAGCAGTGCGGTTTGCAGGTGGGCTCGCCCGCACACGGGTGCGTGCACGAGCGTCGCCTCCCCGACGGCGTCCCGGTCCGACCGGCCCGGACCTGCAGCCTCGCCGCTCCGGGGCTCGGCCACGCCCACATAATTACCGCCGCTCGGTTCTCAGGAGCCGAGAGCTGCCAAACGCGCAGACGCCGTCTTTCCTGCTCGGCGTCTGCGAGGAGATGTTCCTCGTTTCCGACCAGACATCGGCGTGAGTGGACGGGACCGGTTCGGGAGGCTCGACTTAGATGTCCCGACCCCGATTCCAGCGTGGGCTCTTGTTTGCTGGTTCAGGCTGCAAAGCGTGAGCGAGGCCGAAGCGCGCGAGGGCGCCGCCACCCACTTGCCCCCACGCAAGCCGCCCCTCCTGCTGCGCCGCCCTCCACCCACATGCTAATGGGTTAAAGTCTCTTTAAAAAGCCGCCGCGAGAGCAAGTCCAGTCCTGCCGGGCCGGGCCGCCTCATTGGCTCAGCAGCTTTGTTTCCTGGATCACAACTCTGCGGCTCTTTGGCGTGCCGCTGCCAGTGGCGGCGGCGGCGCTGGCCGTGGTGCCGGAGGTCAGCAGCTGACCGCCCGAGGCGCCCGATTGGCTGTGCAGGAGCCTTTGAGAGCCAGAGACCCCGCCCGCCTGCAGCAGGCGGCCTCCCTCCTGGACCAGCTGCCCCACCTCTCCGCTACCACCCCCGACTACCAAAACCCTATGGGAGCCGGCCGGGCCCCCGCTCTGGACCAGGCCCCCGCTCTGGACCAGGCCCCCTGTCTGGACCAGGCCCCCGCTCTGGACCAGGCCCCCTGTCTGGACCAGGCCCCCGCTCTGCACCAGGCCCCCGGTCTGGACCAGACCCCCCTGCACCAGGCCGGCCTGGCCGCCGCCCACCACCTGCGTGGACCCGACCGGGATCTGCCCCACAGCCAACAGGGTCTGGGATCCGGCCCGGCCCAGAGTTCCGCCCCCGTCCACCAGCAGCATCCTGGGAGCCTGCATGGCCGAGTTGACCACCGTCTGGCCCTGGACCACCAGGCCCTGGGGGGGCGGAGCCTGGGCGCCGTTCACCAAGATCATGCCCTGCATGTTGGTGGGCGGACCCTCGGCCAGCAGCATCGTGTTCTGGAACTGCGGCTGCACGATGCAGGGCACCGGCTGCAGCATGGGCGAGGAGGCGTAGTACAGCGGCTGCTGCTGCAGCAGGAAGGCTTGGCCCTGCTGCAGAGAGGGCGCCCCCTGGTGGGCGGAAGCCACGGCGGTTCTCTTCTCCCCCGTGGCTGCGGCCGCCGTGGTCGCGCTCTCCCTGACCGACGACGACTGCGCCTTGACGGGCGGCTCCGGCTTCGGGGTCGCGAGCTGGGCGGAGACGGACGTGGCCGCGCTGATGGCGGCGGCGGGAGCGGGAGGAGGAGGGGCCACGCTCTTCTGGACCTTCCTGGCCGAAGTCTGGATCTCCCGCCCCACACACACTTCGGCCAGCGTCTTGAATTTGGGCCCCAGATCGTTGAGGAACTGCAGGTCGTCGTCCGAGGCCTGGTCGCTGCAGCAGCCCACCGAGCCGGCCGCAGACCCCTGACCCTCATAGTCAAAGATCCGCTGGTGGTCCCTCGCCGCCTCGTTCTCACCCTCGCTGAGCACTCGCTGTCAGGAGAACACACACAGATAACAGACCCGTTTACTGGGGCCACAACATTCAAAAAGGACTCCTTTCCGCCATTAGGTACTATTATTACAAGTTAAATCAAATTAAATCTAGAACAAATTTTAAAGTTTATTGAAAATACTAAATAAAAATAAAAATTAATATTAGTATTTATGGTATTATAATTGTCATTATCAAACAGGTGCACTAATGAGTTCTCATAAAATTGTTATTACTATCACTGCACTAAAAAACAAACAGGTCTCTCAAACAGGTCCCTCGAGTTTTGCTGTGCCCATGTGAGGTGAGTACTTGCTTCTTTTCAATTGCGCACAAACGGCGCCCCACTCATGCGAGTGTGTCCAACAGTTGGAATCTCCACTTGGAGGCTAAACAATCTGAGCCGGACAGTGTAGTACTTGTCGCTGAGGTACTGAGCCTGCCGCTCCTCACCTGTGTGTAATACTCCTCCAGGAACGAGTCGGGCAGAGCGATGCCAGAAAACTGCGATCCTGCTCTGTGGGCCTCGTCCATGTAGACGTTGGCGTCCCACGCCTGTCCCATCCGCATGTCGTCCCTGTAGCCGCCCCCGTACGCGTCCTGAGCGAAGGTTCTGTCGATGGAGGCTGCAGATTCCTGGAAGGCTGCGTGTCCCACAGGAGTCATCATCACCATGTTCATGTCCCGCTTGGTTGCTCCTGCGTCCACCTGGACGGGCAGGTTCAGCAGCGGGACGCTCTTCACAGGGACGAGAAATGAGAAGTTAGAGGGCAGGTCGGATACTACAGAACATCAGAGTGTACACGTGCGAGTACTGCCTGAGGCCTACAAACATCACTAGTAGTAGTAGTGTCGCTCACAGCCCCGCTGCTGTGACTCCGCCCACACCCTGCAGCTGCACTTCTGTCATGTGACCTTTGTTTAGGTGACTTAGAGACGCTGCGAGTCGTCTCCCTTCCGCATCTGACACTGCTTGTATCCCTTGTACTTTTTGACCTGGTGTGACCGTGATGGCGGCCGTCTGTCACCCTGTCTGCTGTGCCACGCCCGACTCTGCCCTGTCAGGCAGATCCCGTTTATGCCTCACGTCCTGTTCAATCATGTTTCCTGCTGCTTGTCGAATCGGATGTATAGTAGTGACAGTGGCTGTGATAGTAGCAGTGGTCGCTAGAATTGGGGTGGTAGAAGTAGCAGTAATAGTTGCAGTAGTAGTGGTGGTTGTAGCAGTGGTAGTTACAGTATAATTGTGGTGGGAGTGGAGGTATAAAAGTATAAAAGGCAGCAGTAGAGGTAGCACTAGCAGCAGCAGTTGTAGCAGCATCAGTAGTAGCAGCCATAGTGGTATTAGTAGTAATAGTAGCAGTAGCGGTAGCTGTAGTGGTACTAGTTTAAGTTGTAAGAGAGGTAATGGTAGTCGTAGTAGCAGTACTTGTAACAGCAGCAAGAGTAGTAGCAGTAGTAACAGGGCCTGGCAATGGTGCAGTAAAAGCTACTTCAGCCTCCCATCAAGCTCCTGGCTCGAGGCCTTTATGGTGCTGGCGTGGGAGATCCGTGTTCTCACCCTGTCCCCCTGTGTGGTGTGGGGACGTACCGTATTATTGGTGTCCTAAGGGCACACCGTGTTCTCGCTCTGACCCCCTGTGTGGTGGGAACATACCATGTTCTCGCCCTGTCCCCCTATGTGGTAGCGACGTACCGTGTTCTCGCCCTGTCCCCCTGTGTGGTGGGAACATACCGTGTTCTCACCCTGTCCACCTGTGTGGTGGGAACATACCGTGTTCTCACCCTGTCCACCTGTGTGGTAGCAACGTACCGTGTTCTCGCCCTGTCCCTCGGTGTGGTAGGCCATCAGGTGGGACTTTGTGTCGTAGGGGATCTCGGCAAAGCCTCCGGCCAGACCCGCACCAGCTCCACAGTGGCAGAACAGCGCCAGGAGGAGGAGGACTGTGGACAAAAGACACCGCAAGGGAGACAACATCAGTATCTCAGTCTCCCCAACAAACTTCTTCATATTTGCAGCACCTGATCTGTGAAGTCTCAGCCAACTAGTCCTTTTTTTAACATGGAGACATTTTGACCACTTGGTGGCAGTAATGCACCATTAAACTGATCTGCCGAGTCGCCAGGCTGTGTAGTGGTCCTGCGTACTGCAGTAACTTGTGTTTTGGACTGAATACTGTGACTGAATACTGTTTTCGGATCCCGTGACCTCCCACGCCAACTTGTGTTATGGACTGCTCTGATCTTGGTTGCAAATATTTGCTGTGATGCCACTTTGTCCTCCGCCGGACAACATGGTCCCCGTGTCCGCATGGTACTCACGTAGCAGCAGCAGCAGCCCCAGGAGCAGCAGCGCAATGGCGGCGGGGCCCAGGTGGGACTCCTTGTTGACTTTGCCGTGGCCTCCTCGGGCTCCACACATCACCCCGTCCTCACAGGTACAAACGTGGACTTCAATCTTCTGTGGGTCTGGACAGGCGTGTCCCTGCAGGTCTTTCACCAGGATTTCCACCTCGTAGATGCCAGGCCACATGTGCTCTTTCGCCCTCACGATGGCGGCCGTGGCTGCAAAAACAGAATGAAGAGGTTACCAGGCAAATTGTCTCTTGAACACATGGAGAGAGGAGCTTTGGTAGGGTCGCTGCTTTCCATCTTAACATTTCTTTCTGTATTTCTGTCTTGAAATATCTCCACTGGTTGCACGTGACTCTAAAAGACAGTTGGACACCGTCCAAAGACTGAATCTTCAAGTATTCTTCATCTCACCATTCAGGTGCTCCACATCCCATTTCCCCTTAGTGCCCTCAGGGATGACGTCGAACTGGAACGGGGCCCCGTTAGGGTAGACGTCCTTGTCCTCCGCCCTGACCACCACAGCGTCAGCGTTGGTGCACATGGTCTTGACGTCAGCGGTGAGGGTGGGACAGTGGTCGTTGAAGTCCTCCACCTGGATCTCGATGGTTCCCGTGGCCGTTTTCATCGGCGTGTCTGATGGAAGAGGCCAGTCCAGGAGACAGATGTCAGAGATGAGTTGACCCTATAAGTGACTCCCCAGAGAACTAGAGGCTGGACCAGCCGCCCCCCACCTGGATCTGGTCCGGGTTGGAGCGTGGGACGTACCCTCTGTGATGCACAACACTTCAGCTCTGTAGGTTCCGTTGATGAGGTATGGAGACTCTCTGTCGGGAAGTTTGTTGAGTTTGATCTCAGCTGTTTCTGGGTCAATGGTAATCCAGTTGTCGGAGTCCACACCCTTCAGATACCTGCGGAGAATGGAGCACCTCAGCTTAGAGAAACTGCCTATTTTACATTTTAGGTCCGAAATTCATCTGTTTTCCCTCACCTCACGTTCTCAGCTGGCTCCCCGGTGTCCTCGTCGATGGCGGGGTAATGTGCGATGACGTTTTCAGTGCTGATGGTTTTGTCCCCCTCAGAGAGGGGAATGGCTTTGATGGTGGGCACAAATTGTGGCCCCTCATCCTGATTTAGCACGTTGATTTTGATTGGGTAGGTCTTGTACTTGGTTGTGGTGGTGGTGGTGGTGGTCTCGGTGTGTGTTGACGATCCTCCCCCAGGTCCTCCGGGACCAGTGCCGATACCGGTTCCGGGACCAGTCCCGGAACTAGTTCCACCTCCTGTGCTTCCGATATCCAACTCGTGTCCCTCAAAAATCTTTGCCTTGTTCATCACTGTGAGGCCTAGATTGAGGTTCTTCACATCTTCATAATTCACTGCCTGGAAATGGAACCAAACCAGCACATTAGCACAAGAAGCACACGTCAGCACAGTGCTCATCGCTAAGTGGACGTGTGAACCGTGTCCAGGGATCAGCGGTACCTTGTCGAGCATCAGGATGCCCTCGTTGGTCTTGGGGTCTGTCCTGATGCTGAAGTATCCGGCCTCATTGCCTTGAACGATCGTGTAGACGGCGTCCCAGTTTTCCGTGTGCTCCACGTCCAGGTCCTGAGCTTTGAGCCTCATCACCTCCACCCCCTGCGTGTTCTCCTCGATGCTGCCCTCATACTGCAAAGCCGAGACAAGCAAACATCACCACCTGACGACGAGAGGCCCGTTCATGCCGTCCAAAGGACCAGACAGGTTGGACGGCGGGCTCCTCTCTGGCCACACGGGGCGCCGTACCGTGTCCCTCTCCAGGGTGGGGAGGTTGTCGTTCACGTCCAGGAGCTTGATGGTGACGGTGCCGGTTCCAGTGTTTCCTCCACTCTGGCCGTTCAAGTCTTTTCCCATCACTTTCAGAGTGCATACAGGTGTGCTCTGAAATCAGAAGACAGGCAGATCTGTATCGGATGGTCCTCCTCCATCTCCCTCGGTCCCTCCAACCCTCCCCGAGACACCCACTGTCCTCGTGTCTTCCCTCGCTACATCTGTGATCCTTCTCTGTGCTCCCCTTCCTCTCCTCCTACCTGGCAGCTCCGTCTCCACCATCCTCTGTCCAATGTCTACACTATCTCTCCGCTGCACGGGTCCAAACATCTCCACCTTGCCTCTCTGAACTTACCCCAAATAATGTAGCTTCAAGTTAGATGTCCCTCTGATATTTTTTGGAAATATAAGAGGTTAAAGAGATCTAGTTTGAAAAGGTAAGTAGTTTGAGTCTGCGTGCAGGAGTGCAGAAAGAAACTCTACTCGGCCAAACACAGTGAGGAGCCTGAGGTCACAGAGTTAGCTCAGGACAAGCTCTTAGAAAGCACTACTGTACGACCTCCGGCCCCTGAGGTGCAGAGCCAGCCCCTCTCACCTCTCTATCCAGCGTGGGCTCTGCGACAAAGATGTTTCCGTCACTGTCGATGGAGAACATCCCGGGTGGATTCTGCTCCACGATGCTGTAGGCGATCTTGGCATTTATGCCTACGTCAGCGTCGGTGGCAACAACCTTCATGACAGTGGTTCCTGTGGAATGAGAGGCACCACAGAACGTGTGGCCGAGCTAAATAAGGGACCAACGTGAAAGGGACATTAGTCTGACGGCAGCGGGACGCGAGGAGGCCTCACCCACGGCGCTGAGCTCGTCCACCTGCCCGGTCTGCCCGACCTCAAACTTGGGGGGGTTGTCGTTGACATCCTCCACTTTGACCTGAAACTGGATCTCTCTCTCAGCAATGCTGCCGTCTCTGTACTTGGCCACGCCCGTCAGCTGTCAGAGGACAAACCGCAACTTTGTTACCCGTCTGCATTTTGCGACACAAACTACAACTCTGAACACGCCGTGGGTGTAGGAGGCATGTGGTGTGATGGAGGAGGAACAGGAAGGTCGGGGTGTGTCAGAGAGAGAGAGAGAGAGAGAGAGGGGGAGAGAGAGAGGGAGAGAGCGAGGGAGAGAGAGAGAGGTGTCGCGGCCGACCTGATGGCTTAAGGCCGCAATAACGTCGACACACCACAGACGCACAATGACTCATCGCGCTCACGTTGTAAATGGCGATTTCCTCCCGGTCGAGTATTTTGGTGACTCGGATCTCCCCGGTGGCCTCGTTCAGCGTGAAGACGTTGAAGGGGTACTCGGACGCCCCGATGCCACTCATGAAGTACTGAACATTTCCATCTTTGGCCTCGTGGTCAGTTCGGATCTGAGGGGCGGGAACGGGCGAAGGAATGAGAGTTTGTGTGGGTACTTTCTTCCATTTTGACCGTGCATGTGCGAGGCACTGAGCGGCGCTGGGTCCTTGGCTGGACAGTGCGTGTGGTTCTCCAGCCCTCCTTCTGTGCGAGGATGCTGTGAGAACATGGTTGTGCTCGTACCTGTCCAATGGACCTCTTGTGGGTGTAGTCGTGGTTTTCCTTCAGACGCATCGGGGGGAGAATCCACTCTCTTCGTTTCCTCACCAGGAACGTCTCTGATCCAACCTGAGGAGTCGTGGAGACAGGGTTGGAGTCACTTTTTGGGCAATAATTGATTAATTTCCACAACATGTGGACCTTTCTGGAGATTAAAATGTCTATGAAATCTATACTCTGAATACACAGGTGTACAATAAATAATGCATATGGATATATTTGAAATACTTTTTAAACCAAGTTACTCAGAAAAACATTACGTATGCACAATCATGAGGCCTTAAAAGCAGCAGGCAGGACGTTCTGGGATTTTATTTAGTGTGTTCAAGTTCTGTTGGTGTGGCAGCTCAGTTCTGTGCTGGCATTTGTACAGTGACTCATCATCACGCTGCCAAGACGAAAAACAACCAGCTGTGTGTGAAATGACGACGTTTTTGTCTGTTTCAGTCTGCTTGCAGTGGTTTGGGAGGACAGACACTTCGGTCTCATGCCAAACAGACCACAGCCGAAACAAATGATCATTCAAATGAAGTCTGGGAAGAGAAAACATCCAGCCAGTGGTGGGCGCTGTGCTGCGAGCAGCGTTGGGAGGAGGACAAGAGGGAAGGGCAAAGGAGGCCCAGGACGAGGAGAGTGAGAGGGGAACTACGATGCATGACTGGAGGGAGACACGGGGAGACACCAAGGAGACAACCAGGAGACGCCAGACGCCAAAATAAAGTGCAGCAATGAAAACTAGGGCCTCCAGGGTGAGAAAATTATGCTCAAACTATGTTTACTCTCTTGGGTGAATTTGGTTCCGTGTGTGTGTGTGTGTGTGTGTGTTCCAGTGCCCGATGACGTCTCCTCGGAAGCATGGGCAGGGAAAGTGTGTCAGTCCTCTTAATGGGAGCAGAGGTGAAACTGAAGCCGACACCCGGGCAGCCGGGTTGCCATGGCAACCGCTAAGTTGTAGCGTCAACACAGGAACAGGTCCGGCGTGAAGGAGAGCACACACACACACAAGCGCGCGCGCGCACAAACACGCAAACAGACATGGAAACGATCCTGCGCGCCACATAACGTATTTAATTTCTCGGTAAAATATGAATGAAATCCGAGAAGTAGAAGGAAGAGGAGGAGGAAGAAGAGGGAGGACAAAGTCCGCTGCGACTCCCAGAGCGACCAAACTCTTTGGAATTACTCACCGTGAAAAGCAGCAGTAGCAGCGGGAGCACGAGGAGCCGCAACATCGCTGCGCCAAATACGCTCACGCCGAAAAGACGCACAAACTCCGCCGGGGAGGAAGAGGAGGATGAGGAAGAGGAGGAGGAGGAGGGGCGTCCCGATGGCGCAGCTCACTGAGGCAGAGCCGCTGTGAGCCGCGCACAGGCGAGCGGTGTGTTTTACACACCTACACCGACACACCCACAGGTAAGGGAAGCGGGTGGGCGGGGCCTCGGTGTGTGCGTGTTAGCTCTGAGCGATACTGCCGGGGTGGGTATCGATCTGATTCCGACAAGGTGCATGGTCAGCTTCACTA
>OMPJ01010819.1:0-14370 GCA_900312935.1 Carapus acus
AGTCATTGATTTGGAGATGAGAGCAGGGCTGGGAACGTTCCAGTCTTTGGGAGGGAGACGGGCAGGGAGGGAGGGAGGAGCCATACCATACCTGGCTGACAGGTGCACGTGAAGCCGTTGACCATGTCCCTGCAGATACCGTCGTTCACACAGGGGTTGCTCTCACAATCGTCCACGTCGATCTCGCAGAACGTCCCCATGTAACCTTGACAGGAAATGGCAAAACCAGGTTAGAGACACTCGCACACGAGGCAAACCGTTTCCAGGATGCGCAGACGATGATGGCGTATGTGTGGGACTGTTTGGCCGAACGCCTTCAGCGTCTGATCCCTGCTCAAACTGCGCGATGGGAAACGCAACAAGTGTCCCCATTCTGCTGACTAGAAATGTCCACACCCAGCTGTCCATTGAGAGTTCCCACTCTCCGGGTCAGCGCCTCATTCAGCCAGACGCATGTCAGACATTTTGAGGTGGCGTGGAGCGGCGTCGGGGTGTGGAGGGAGCTCAATGGAGGTGAACCCGAGTGTGGAGCGTAGCGCTTGCCCCAAGGGAGAGACTTAGCGTGGAATCAGAAATAATCAGCAACTCCGCGTGAGCTTTGCAAGGCCAGCTGATGATGAGGAGGGTGAGGAGGAAGGGCCTGTCTCTGGAATAGAGAGGGGAGGGGGAGAGGCTCTGGGAAAAGGCCTCTCTCCCTCTCTCTGTGTATGAGGGGTGCAAAGTGGAGCACAGAGGGGCCCTATTGTTCCACTCCATTCCCACCACTCTACAGCTCATTAGTATTCACAGCACACTCCTCCCCCTAGCCGCTCGCCCTCTCTCACATCCACTCCTATAGACCCAACTCCCCGCTCTAATTTGTATAGTTCCCAAAACCCCAGGATGCATGTAGGACTGTGCGTGAGAGTTTCACTCTGTTTTTGTCACCGAGTGTCCAAACGATCACTTAGTCCAAACTAATACCCTGTCTGGCTGTACAATACGCTCCAAACCCCCGAAAAAGTTCCTCAATACCCCATCAATGGGAGTACGTGGCAAAACAGTCTGCTCTGCCTGTCACCGTGTTTGAGCCGCTGCTCCACGAGGTCAAGTTTAACAAATCAGCACTTCAGCTCGGCTGCTCTTTGGCAGCAGGTGCAGGCTGAACGGCTGACACTTTGTTTTGTAGATCTGAGGTACCTGGCATGCAGATGCAGGTGAACTCTCCGATGCGGTCCAGGCATGTGGCGTCGTTCTTGCAAGGCATGGAGAGACATTCGTTGATGTCGATCTCGCAGCGGGGCCCGGAATACCCTCGGCCACACTGGCACTGGAAGGAGCCCTCTGTGTTCACGCACTTTCCAAAGTGTTCACAAGGGTTGGCGCCTTAAGAGTGAAAAATGGAAAGCAGTGAGTGACCGAAATGCAGAAAAGTAAAGGTCCTTAGAGAAGGAAAAAAAAATAAAGCAACTTACCGATGGAACATTCGTCCATGTCCTGGTTACAGGCACCTCCAACAAAGCCGGCTGGACAGGTGCAAATGGCTCGGCCATTGAGGGGGTTGGTGTCGCACACAGCTCCCTCGTTACAGGGGTTACTCACGCACGCGTCGTCGAGATGGCACAGCAGGCCTGAAATGAGTCAGTCAGCAAACCACAATTTATTTTCCGCAGATTTGAAAGCAGTGCAGAAACATTTCAATCGCCACACTCACCGGTCTTGCCAACAGGACAGTCGCAGAAGAAAGAGGCCACGCGGTCGTGGCAAGTGGCCCCGTTGAAGCAGACAGCTATCGCGCAATCGTCGATGTTTTCGCTGCAGTCGTCTCCGGTCCAGCCGTTCACGCAGACGCAGGTGTGGCCGCCGATGGTGTTGAAGCAGGTGCCGCCGTTGTGACAGGCGTTGGGCTGCATCAGACACTCGTTGACATCCTCCGCGCAGTATTGGCCTTTAGCGGAGAGACACATGAGTTTGCACGCCACTCCTCATACGGCGGAAAGACGTGTTCGGGGAGACATATGCAAATCTGGTACCTGTCCATTCTGGTGGACACTGGCAATTGTAGGTGTTCACTCCATCCACGCATATTCCTCCGTTCATGCACTTATGTCCAGGACAGTCGTCCACATTATTTTCACAATTGTGTCCCTCGAATCCTGAAAAGACCAAGGGAAGTGTTAGGAGAGACAGTCCTGCCGTGAACATGTCTGCACACACTCGCATTTTATTTAACACTTCCTGGCCAATCCCGCCTGTCTCGGCCACTCACGACTCCCCCACAGCAGCGGAGGTGTGGGGCGGCGTGGGCAGTAAAAGGGTTCAGAGTGTGTCTGAGTGTTTACATCTTCTCATGGCGGTTCCCACACAATGCCAGCATCGGTAGTGACTCCCCCCTGCTTCGGAGGTCTACGCTCCCTGCAGTGTTTGCTTGTTTTATAATCTCTCACAGTTTCAATGACTTCCTCTCTGGCAAGAGACATTTCCTGTCAGTTCCCCAGAGGGAAACCAGAAGGCCCATAAAGTAAATTCCTTCTGTTGTGAACAGCGCCGAGCGGAGTACAGCACAGTCGGGCTGCTCCTTCAACTCTCCCACCGCTCCGTCTTCCATCGGCTGCTATTAATAGCAGACAGGAAACCGAGCGGTGACTGATGACGAAATCCCACAAGCGGCGCAACAGCCTGGGAAAATCTGCGCTCTCCGGATCGTGTGTTACATCTGTAAGTGTGTCGGTGCGGCCCCAGGCTCTTACCTGGCAGGCAAGCGCACTCGTAGGAGTGGTCGCTGGTCTGTCGGCAGGTCCCCCCGTTGAGGCACTGGGACGGGGCGCACGGCAGGGTGGACACCTCGCAGGTGCGCCCGCTGTACCCGGGTTGGCACTGGCAGCGGAAGGACCCGTGGGTGTTGATGCAGAGGCCGCCATTGAGGCACGCGCCAGGCTTCCGGCACTCGTCGATGTCGTTGCGGCAGTTCTTCCCCTGGAAGCCAGGTGGGCAGGAGCAGTTGTAATGGTTATTCCAGTTGGCACAGCGGGCACCGTTGGCACAGGGACTCGTGGCACAGGCATCAATGAGGGAGCAGTCTTGGCCTGGGGATTTAACAATGGATTGTGTTTAACAGTGAAGCTCTCTCCCTCGCTCAATTTACCTCTGTATTCTTTTCTGAAACAGCTGTTCTCAATACCCTAACTCTTGTTCCTACCTCTGAATCCTCTCTGGCACACACACGTGTACTGGGGGATGCCACCGACCACCTGGCTCTTGCAAGCCGCCCCGTTGAGACATGGAGATTGATGACAGGGATCAAGGTGCTGACAGAGAGAACCGATGTAGCCACGTCGGCATCTGGACAAACAGAGAATGCAGCACACATGTGAGTTTGATTTGGACTGTTCGCAAAGACTAGTCGCAAGCAGTAACACGCGGGACTCGTTAACCCGTGTGGCCCACACATAACCATCGAGGGTCCGTGACATGGAGGCGTACCCCGTGTCAGACCTAGGTGGGGCCTGAAATAATGGTGGTGTGTTTAGATGAACACGAACACGTCACTTCACACAGCGTGAATTAATGAAATGCATCAATCCGAGCCAGTCATCAATCTCTGTATTTCTAAATTTCCACAAAGTCCATTTTCCGTTTCTTTGTGTCATTTAGAGTTGGAAAGTCCCATTTTCTCTATGTTAGTCTACATTCCTAAGCTATTAGTGTTTTTCCACACTTAGGCTCTTGTTTCTGTTCTCATATATTAAGACCACACCCAAAAACAGCGGCCTGGAAACTACAATTGCCAACGAATACTGACGTGAGAAAAGGGGAAGAATCCAGGCAGTGGATTGGAGAAACAGCTGTAGCATTTGATGGAGGTCAAACATCATTCCAAACGACAGTTTTTCTATGAAGCAACACATTCGCCTGATGAAATACCGAGTCTGACCTCAACTAGGTCTAGAGGGAACCAGAGATAAAATTATAAACAGGGTCTCTTATAGCTCTCCACGGCTCCTAGGGGAGAGAGCAGGCATGGTTTGTGCTGACTGTGAGGCCGGCGTGAGTAGGTAACCCTATACCCTCGGTGGGAGCCCCTGCCTGGGGACGAGGTCCTCTTCAAACAGGCTGTTTGATGCCGATGACAGGGCAGTGATGGCTGGGTTTCGGCCCGCCCTTGGGCTCTGTCTTCTCTTTCACTGCAGAGGAACCCCTGGGTAGGATCAACAATGGCTTTTGCTTTGACCTTTTTACAGAAGCACTACACGAGTATATGTTTGTTGTATTTAAACGTTGGTCCTCGTGTTGCCCCCATCCCCTCCGGATAAGAACTACTCCAGGTAGGGCCTGAACCCGAGTCACTGATCCAGACCTGCGTAAGTATCGAAACAGTCGACTTTCTCAGGCAGTTCTGCTCTGATTCAGATAAACACCAGACTGCTCAGTTTTCCTGAGCCTGTTTTTTCACTTCAACAAATACAATAGCGAAGCCGACGAGCCACGGGGGGTTCGGCAGAGAGGGCAGGCAGTTCAGCTTGCCCACAAGAATGTATGTACACATATAGGAATGGTCCGGGGAGAGTAAAATATCAGCAAGAAATTCCAGAATCTAAAAGCAACAACAGCTAGCTGCCACGGCTCAGACAGTGTGTGTCTTTTAGAGAGGATAAAGCCGAGCAGCGGCCATGTTGAGAGGGCGCTGGGCTCCGTTACTGCTGCTATTCTTCCATCTCCTCGCCCCCCCTCCCAAACTCACAGCTTGGCTTTACCCAAAGCCACCCCCTCAGGTCAGATGTCAGAGGTCCCCAGTCTGATTGTGATGATAATGCCAGTGGGGTTTGCGGAGAGCGGGGCGGGGTGGACCTGTAGCTGCGAATATCTTTGCATCGTAGAGGAGGAGGGGAAGGGGAGGGGGGAGTCGGTCTAGTTCAGGGAGAATGTCATGTCATATTTCCTGTAATCCCTCGTCTCCTGCTCTGAAAACACTGTGCCGATCGTCGATCCCTGTTGCTCTGGCAACCTCACAGACGAACAAGCAAGCCCGACACCCTACCAATCACTTCCCCCCCTTCCCCAACCCTCAGTCCCCTTGGCTATTTGTCATGGCTTGGCTGGGGCTTATTTAGAGGCAAATTAACTATGTCTGGAATCTAGGGTGTAACTAAAATCTGCAACACAGCGTCGTGTTGGATGGGCGCAGTGGAAAGTTTGCTAAGAAAGCTGAAAAATAGCTTAACTTAGCATAGGATATCCCAAAACAGGAGGACGCCCGGGTGCTGCTGCCTGTTGTCCTCCTGATCTCGGCAAAACACCCCTTGGCCGGGAATAACTCGGACACCAAAGTGCGACACGTTGTGAGAATTGAGCGCGTTGGTGTTTGAGCATATGTGTGCGTACGCTGATAGTAGAATTATTTGTGCTGTTTTACAAATGCACGGCGACTGCGCAGCCAAAACACACATTCCTTTGTCTAGACCTGACTCATTGCCAACACACTACTCCCATAACACGCAAATTGGAGCGCTATCAGCGTAGAGGCTGTGAGAGACACGCAACTTTGTCTTCGTGCAACTGAGAGCGCTCTTATCAGCCTCTTTACAACTGCGAGGATTTTGCCAGCTCTGGGAACGGCGGGGCAGGACCTGTGCCTACCTCCTTTTCTCGTTTGTGGCGGATGTGAGGGGCAGGTGCAGGCTACCGTTGCGCAATTGGGCCTCTTAGTCACATCGAGCTGAGTTTCGACATCTGACCTTTGAGGAACAGAGCGCGCCACAGACCAGGGGGAGGCCCTTGAGTGCAGCCCAGGATTTTGCCAGAAGTGGTAATCTTTTAATGTCACAACAGACATGACGGCCTCTGCCAGCTGCGGCCTCGGCACCGAGCATCTGTCCACATCGGTCAGGACACCGCTGGCTGTCTGGCACCGGGGGCCTCCGACGTCTACCGCCATAACAACTGTGCGGTTCCGCGCAGGGCGCCGAGGACTCACGACACACACAGGCGGACAAGGGCCATTTCACACCAATCAGCGCCTACGGTCATCATTCCCAAACGCATGCACTGTTACTCTTTACACACTTTGGGTGTTAAGCAAATCCGGCACTGCAACAAAGCAAACACTTACAGCATGCAGCAATCACTACACCACCAAACACAGGGAAACACTTACAACCGCTCTTAGTCTCTGTGGAAGTGTTGTACTGTGAACCCATAAAGAACAAGAAATTATCAATAAGAAGACAGAATAAAACATGAGTATCACTTCAATATTTTCTCCAAACGGGCCTAACATTGCACACAGTATTCAAGCAGTGCGCGGGCTTTGATTTCCGAGTGTTGTTGGTCCTCCCTGCTTGTCTTTAGAGGCATCTGATTTATGTGAGCGAGTCCCAAAACCGATACATGCGTAACACAATACCAGTTTTCCTGCTCTCTGGGTCACTGAAGCTGGGTAACCTGAGCCCATCCTCTCCTATACAATGGCAGCTACTCTCCCAAAGGTCAGAGGGCGACTCACCTGCGAACAAAGACTCTGTAATCTCTGACACGGTTCATACACATGGTCATGGGCCACAAGGCGCCATGTAAAGGAGTCGTTATATCTTAGCGAGCATATCCTCAGATAAACGAGATGGGAAAGCGCAACTCTGACAAAGCTACCGGAACCTCCATTTTCTTTTTGCCCCAAATGATCCATAGTACACTAAATTCTCTATCTCAAGGATGATGAGTGGTATGTCCTTGTTTTTTTTTTTTTTTTTGAAGCCTCATACTTAACATACATGAGGGGTAAAACCTTCAACGGTGTCTCTCTAAACAGTTATTTTTTTGTTCCCAAACCCTCCATCCATAAGCAAGCTGGAGCCAGCTCCACTCCTTTATGAGAGTCCACACAGACACCACACTGCCAAAGCCCGTCCCGTCCCCACCCCCTTCCCTCCAACAGCCTCTTCTGGTCTGCTCTCCTCAGCTTGGCTCTCTCTTTCTCAGCAAAGAGCCAGATTGGGGGGTTGGGGGAGCATTTTGTGGCCCAAATAAAAGAGCTAAAGTAGTCAGAACCCCTTTGTATGGCGGTGGTGGTGGGTGGTGGAGGGGGAGCAGTGACCCAAACAGCTAGTCTTTCAGGCCCTGAGCTTACACGGACCAACAGGCCGGCGCTGTAGCCTGGCAACAGTAACCCATGGTGAGCGAGGGAGAGGGGCAGAGAGAGAGAGAGAGAGAGAGAATAGGAGAGGGGACGGTGGAGGCTGGCAGACAGGGTTCCACGAGGACAGATGGAGCACTTCACAGACGTGACTGGCCACATATGCAGGTAGCACAGAGGAACCACTTCAGAGCCACAATCCAGTGCCATCTCTTATGGAAACCACGCACGTTTCTCACTCCAAGGAGCAAAGTTTATCCCAACAATGGTGCTTCCACAAACAATGGAGGTATTGAGGTGTCCAGGGGAGGGTTCCTCTGCACCCTCCCGACTCCGCAGCATGAATATTAAACATGAATATTAAAACAATGAAGAAGAAGAAGAAGAAGAAGAACTGCAGAAGCGCTCATCTTGCCGACCTCTAACGTGCTCCTTTAATTACCTCGCGACACAATATGAATACTGCAAAGCCTGATGCGAATTTCATTGATTTATCACTTTCTAACCGTGTGAAAAGAGGCTGCAGACAACTCTCGGTGTGCACACTGTTTAAAGTGTCCACTGATTTTTGGAAAAATACACCCTGACATTTTTCAAATAGCAACGTACTTGCCCATAACCGCAACGCTTGAATCCTTGGGCCGAGGTCTTTCAAAGCATTTTTTTTGTTAAACTCAACCACAAAACTCCCCACCCGGCCACCTAAACTGTACCAGATTTCAGGGCAAGCTTTGAAATTGCAATTTGAAAGTGAACTCAACTTAAAATAATCAACAACAAAGACTTGTCAGCTACTATGTATAATGACAGAATTAACCATCAAACAATTACACTTAGGGTCGACCAGTGGGCCCCCTGTGCTGCAGTTTCTCTGGGGACTTGTTTAACAATGACAGTGGATTGAGTGGAGCTGGAATGAATGGTGATAAAACGGTTTCGAAGGAATTATGTTCACAAAAACATAACAAAATGTCAACAAACTTTCTCAACCCAGTGTTCTTAAAATACTGAGATTTGTGTCTGGGGCAGTGGTACCAGGCCTCACTGATAAGCCAAGGCAGCCAGGAAAGTAGCCAGAGAATGTCTATTATCTTGACTGCTGTCACCTCAGAGGGCGCTCAAGATATTTGCCACTTCATCATCATCATTCCTCAGACATTTTTCAAAAATAACACGACAATGATAAAGTGCATTTCTTGGCAAAGCGATCTTCAGTCTCAATGGCCTTTCCTCCCAAATCTGGGCAAAATGTTGACTGAGTCAAATGAGAAGGGGTGTGGAAGGTGAACGTCTTTTTCCTGAATCGTTTAAAGACGGACCCATCCCTTCCTCTCTTACGAGTTTTGGTTGCTTGGGCTGACCTCAGTTATTCCAATTAGGACGGCGCCCGTGTCTTTTCAGAGGACACCGTCTCCTCTAGATCAAAATAAACATCCACAGGATGGGACCTCAGAGGCAGGTTTATCCCTACATAAGCAAGCGGCTCAGACGGACGCAGACTCCAAAGGGAAAATAAATAAACAGATCTGACGTGAATGTCAGCTCACAGCCGTGGAAAGTCTGACACTGATTAGCTGGCCGGGGCTTGTTTGCGATGTGCGGGACATGTAGATGATTACCAGCGTGTATGTCTTTCTCCGTCACACATGTGGCGAGAGAGGAAGCGGCTACGTCCAGGCAGGAATGTGGGATTGCGGGCAACTCGGAGGAGGAGGACGCAGAATGAGACAGAGTGTGACAGCGTCCTACAGGCCGGCAACTGGTGCACTTAGTAAGCTCCTTAAGCTGCACACAGGATGTATGTAGCAAAGGGGGGTCAAATGGCACCACTTCCTCTGATGGGGCCTGGGAACCACAACTCCCAGTCTCCAGTCATGACCCAAAGAGAAGAGGGCACGAGGCTCCGTCTCCCTGCAGTGACGTGGGGCAGTCGGACGGGAGTGGTCTCCTCGCACGTCCCTTATGAAGTCCATCCTACTCCTCCTACGCGATCTGAACCCCAAAGGCTTGGGCCCTGCACGCGTTTTCTTGCTGAATAACGCGATGATGAATGGCTCCACCTGCCTGTCGGAGCCACGTGAGTGATGTGGGCCGCATGTTGGCTCGCAAAATGGCAAAGTGGCTAATTGCAAATCAAACAAGTCATTCCAGACATTTCGTTCCCAATGACACTAGGGTGACAGTATTGTTTGAAGCATTCCTAAAGGGGCTACAGGGGTGAATGGATGGGAGGTGTGGACAATAACCTGAAAGCACCACGGGGACAGGAGGAATCTTAGTAAGCATTCCTCTCTAATCCACCGTAAAGATGCCAAAGAAAACACTGGCCCTGAGGTGCTTTGGACTAAGCCAACCATAGAATCTGTCTCTATTCTGTGGTCTCTCACTAAGCATGTGCTGCCGAGTCTGTCTACATTTTATATTGAAATGGACTGAGGCACATTTTTCATTTTTGGTTTCCTGCGCCGCTCTACCTATTTCTATAAGACCTCATCATTTCCCCTTAGAGAACAGATTAATCCTCATCAACAATCTCCAGAGGACAGAGAACATTCATCTGCAGCATGTGCAGTTGTTTCTACAGTGGAATAATAAAGGAGGACTGAAGATACGCAGTGCTCTGCACTGAACTGACGTCTGTTCCTTCTCAAACTCCAGCATGTCTTCTTTCATCATCCTGGAGGAGCCGGGGAGTTTCCTTTGGGTCACAACGCAACACTCACAATTTATAAGTTAAGGCTGCTACTGAGGCCGAGGCCACGGCATTAATAATGCACACAGAGGGACCACTGTATCCATCCACGGGCCCCACACAGCGCCCAGAAGCCCTGCGGCCATTTCCGCTCAGCTTTGAAAATCTGAGGAGGAGTCGGTCCGGATCTCAGATCCGCTAACAGAGACCGAGGCTGGAGGACGAGGATGAGGATGAGCCGGGAGAGAAGCCGTCTCACTCGCCCGTGTGCTGTGAGAGAGGCAACATGTGCCGCTGGGGACGGGGAGCTCGCGTCTCCGCTCCTCCATGAGCTTGTCCCTCGCAGTATGGGGGCGGCCGCCGGCTCAATGGCAGCACCTGGCCCTACGCTTCCCTTTTGTCAAGATCTGACTTCACTGGATTACCATCACAACATCCACCAGCTGTCCTCTGCATATCAGCCAGCCTCCCCCCGCTCCTCGTCCCCACCGCCCGGCCTCCCTCTCTGCGTTACCCCAACCCCCAACCCGTTCCCTCCAGCTGGATCCTCTCTGAATGACACCCTCTCAATCTGCCTAATTATCTCCCTCCAGCCACGCCGCCGTGGCCCTCTCCACCGTGCAGCATTCCACTCGCCAGGCGGAGACCGCAAGGCCAATGGCTCTTCAAACGGGACTTCCTGACTGCTCACCTAGAGGCCCGCACGCCCCCGCGATGCGATGAAACCTTCGCTGTCAAGTGCAAAAACAGCACTTAACAGCTTTAATAAGTACGAGAGGAGAGCGATGACAGATACGCGGGCACGCATCCACAAAAACAACAGTGTGAGAATGTTTACAATGTTTCAGCCGTGACGCGTAGCGCTGCTTGGGAGAGATTACAGAGTGCAACAGCCACTAAATCAGGGATGTGGATGCACCTCAGCGTGAAGGCAAACAAGTGGCTTTAAATGCCGCTGGATTTTCTGATGTCACAAAGCGAAGGTGTACACTTTACATGTGGCTCAGCATTAAGTTAGCAAAGTCTCTAAACAGACCGTGTGAGTGTGTTATCAACTGGTGGATTGTGACTGTACAACTTGTGTCGGATCGAAAGACAATAACACCAAAGTTCAGACTGGTTTCTCTTGATTTTGGCCCCTGAGGAAAAATTCTGCTCAAGTTTTCGAATCTTTGTCGTCCAAACCACAAACTAAATCAACTAGCTACTCACTTTGTAGCACTGGACCCTGTGCTGCCAACCATTCACATCAACAACCGGAGGCCGCCATCTTAATGGGTCATTGCTTTGGCCCAAAAGAGGCATCAGAGCACTTTTTTTGACTGCACCAGGTTACGGAGGATTATTCCTGTAATCCTCCATTTGCAACTCTGGCCTGTGACCTTTACTCCGACACCTGAGGAGGACCCCGGCGCAATCGGTGAGCTGTGAAGTGACCGCGGGGGGGGGTCCAACCGTGAGGGAATGTGGACAGGGGGGGTGATGTTAGAGGTACAATGTGAGATCTGAGTTACGTTTGCCCACAAGACGGGAGAAACATCGGTATCTGGGACAGCAACAATAGCAGCGGCCGTACACACAGACACTCTGATACTTGAGATTGTGCTGCAAGAGACGTGAAATAAAAGGAACCGGACTTTTGAACCGGAAGAGAAGAACCGTTTTCTATAGCAGTTAGGATTTCAATTGCTTGGAGTTCCTCAGATTCCGTTTAAATGCCGGCAGATATATCGGTATCTACATTTTCTTTTTGTCTCTCCACTCCGGATTGGCCCCCTCGCTGGGTGCCCCCCCTCCTGCTTTCTGAACACTGTTCCGATGGTGCCAGGTTACATTCAGGTATCTGGTGGAAGAAAGGCTCTTTTCTGCTGTTTTGGGATCTCTTGTTTCCGTGGGCTCCCAGGGGAAGGGGTGGGGTTGTTCTAGCACTCACCTCCATCTCAGACTGGTCTGACCACTATTGTGGCCACGCTGCGCTCTGCTGCGCTGCCCTACTACCGCTACCCGGGGCCTGCCTGTGACATTTCATGTCCCGTTCTCTGGAACTTGCTTCGCTTTACCGTTAGGTGATTCGGCCCTGAGAGTCGCGGGTACACGGGCAGAGTTTAAACTCAATTTACACTTGTGTATGAAATAAGGAGCGACAGCAGCATACGGCCTGAAAACATGGCCTCCGCTAATCAAAAACACAAACCCAGTGGCATTACACCCACCGATCTGTGCTCACTTCCGCTACTTTAAGAGGTTTGCTTTCACTTGCCATTACCAGTAGGAAGAGTTTATTTCTTCTGGTGCTGTAAATTTGAAGGATTTTCTCACTGTAGTACTCTAAGACACACCAAAGGGGGGGAAATGGGCTTCTAAGCCATAAAATTACACATTTACTCGCTAAATGACTCGGCTGCGGTAATGATTGAAAAGTTCAGAGAGCGGCGGGTGGCAGTTATGCGCTCCACCTACAGTTCAGTTACACATTAGCTAGCGCAGCAGAATTAATAATACTTTTATAACGCTGCGCAGCCACACAACTGAAATGCGTGAATGTACAAGCTATGGGAAACAGCTAAGGATTCACGGCTGTTTTTATTGTGAGAAGTGCATTCCAAGCTAAGGCTCACCTTTGAACCCTGGTGGTGGGGTTAAGGGCAGGCCCACTCCAATAAAATAATACATTTACTGTTTTGGAGGGAAACAGCTGCCGGCTGAGCGGTAATTGTTCCACCAATGACTGTATCTCCACCATCTCAGACTCTCAGGCATGACTCTTAAGCTGAAGGCCTTTAGAAAGGACAAATGACCCCCAGGCCCACCACTGTAGGCCCTTTGACTCCGCCATTGTGATGGACTCACACACAGCCCCCCTCAGCAATTTGGAAAACAAAAGCCTCATCGTTGTTGAAAGCTGGAGAGGTGTCCAAAAGCGCCAAGAAATTAGAGAAAAGGAAGGTTAATGTGCTATTTCAAAGATAAATCTGGTGGTGCTGTTACACAAGGTGCCCTAATGAGGAAATAGGAGAGGTGCAACAACATGGTGTGTGTGTGTGTGTGTGTGAGACAAAGCTGTTTAACAGGTGCAATGAGTGTGCAGATGAGTGTGTTGCCAAGCATGTTGAGGCTCGCCGGTGCGCATTTATGGAGGCCAAAGAGATTTTGAGGTTTCGTCTCTTTTGTCTGGCTGCCATAAAATAACAGCAGGCGCAGATTACAACAGCGCACCGGCCCGTCAGTCTCTCCTGCTGACACACACACTTCCTTTTCAGATGGAACGCCGCATTTTCTGGGTGTTGAGTGAAGACAGTTGAGGGGGAGGAGGACAGCTCGTCCGTCCCCAGGATTGTTGCACTTACATGCATCGAGACGCTGAATCTATGCATGTCCCTCCGTTTTCGCAGGGTCTGTTTTTATCCACGCAGCGGAATCCTGAGCAGAACAGAGAAATCGGTTAGGGAGACGCACAAATCAGGGCAAGCGCAGTGACGTCCTCGTCCTCTGTGCCCTGAGGACAGACGTGCAATCGGGGTGATATTTGAAGTGGGACAAAGGGGTAAAGACAAAAGTGGGACACAAAAATATTCTTTTCTGACACAGAAAAGCACTTTTAACAGGGATAGGTTTAATATCTGAGTTTCTTTAACTTCAACACCTGTTGCATCTTGTCAGTCACTCACATGTTGAGTTGTTTACTCTGTTTCAAAAAAGTTTGATAAGTTTAAATTATTTCAAACATGAGATGCACATTGCTGGCCGCATCTATTTATCATCAGAAACACAAACAACAACTTTGTGCTTTCAGCAAAAACTCTCGAATAAGGTTTTAATCGTAAAATCACGAGAAAAAACATGAAAAGCATCATTAATTCTAACTCCGCTGGTTTATCACAGAGATCCAGCATCGCCCCATCGTCCCGTCGTCTTTCCCCGCAGAGGATGGGGGCAAACTCCGACTCATCACTCTCACTGGAGACCAACAAGTTCCCAAACATTCCGCGACACGCAAGGACGAAACTTTCGGCAGACTTGTAAGGCAAATTACCCCCCACAACACCGAACAATTACACATTGAGGGGATTTAATTGTAGCTTCGGCAGAGGATCGTTAGCGGCTCCGGGGTACCACAAACATTTTCCCACCAGGAGCGGATAAATTACACCCACAGTCACAGTTTCTCTCAGTGAAGTTATTTCTAGTTGAAAAAAAGTTGATTGAAGTCGCTGAACCCCTTAAACGAGACGCACAGCCCGGTATCGAACCCCGTTTTTTCATCCCTCAGAGGCACAACCACAAAAAAATCTTATTCTAACAAGTTAATCGGAATGGAACGTGAACGCATCACCGAGTCGAAGGTGCGCTTAGAGGTAACATCAATAATGAAATAGAAAACTAAGCCTACCTTCACAGTCACGAATTAAGAATAAGAATGTCAAGATAATCCATGGAGTATTCCCTTCCATTTCGGTGGAAAACTTTCCAACGCCTCGAGTTGAGCCTTTAACAAAAATACATCCTTTTAAAAGGCGGCGTCTGGATGAAGGCTCCTGGAGTGTCGCGGGAAGTTTGGGCGGTGCGGCTC